>VMDO01019817.1:0-38807 GCA_007922755.1 Pedetes capensis
CAGATCTTGAAATGTCTTTTTTGATGATGAATGCAACCCCATTTCTCTTTAGTTTATCATTCCCAGCATAGTAGACCATATGACTGTCTGACTCAAAATGGCCTATGCCAGTCCATTTTAGCTCACTGATGCCTAGAATGTCAATGTTTATGCGATCCATTTCTCTTTTAACAATTTCTAACTTGCCTAGATTCATACTCAATAGTGGATGAGAAATATTGGCCTCCATTGATGAATTTGTTAATACAGTGAAAAAGGATGCATAGTGAGTATTACACCTTGTATAAAAATACAATTTTCTGCAATTGTGAGGACATCCTGAATCCAGGGACATTCTTTTAGTTTGAACCATGCAGACTGTGGTATGGGTAGGCAACAGGAAAAGAGGACAACATTGCTATAGTGGACCTGCTTGTATTGAGAGCATCATGGAGCATGGTTCTGTAGTAAGGTGGTCTTGAAAACATCTTTCCAATCATTCTATCCTAAAATCTTCATCTGCTCTCAGGAATTCTGTATGAAAGGTACAAGAGAAACCCAACAATGTTTTTATGAGAAGAAAATAGATAAAAAAGCTAAATAATCTCTTTGAGATATGAAAGCTACATGGTATCAGTATGAGCCAGCCTAAGGTTATCTCTTTGTCCCAATGGCAGTAATTATTTCTCTCCCACAGAGACCTTAGGAGAATAGGTTGAAATTACCCTCAACTAAAATTGTGCACAGTGCCTTCTAATCTCAGTACACATCACAGTTCCCTTAAAAATACAAGGAAATGCTTCATTCCAAGATTACTAGTAGGTGAAAGGATATGATAACATTGATCTTACTTATGGATCAAAGAACAAACCCTTCTCCAATCCAGTACAGCGAGAATACAGATAAACACAAAGAGGTTCAAGTTTCATTTTTAAAAAGCCAGGAAAAGGCAAATAAAAATGCTATGAAATTATAATACTCATAACTGGATGAAATGGAATTTGAAAGGAAAGTATTTCAACATAGAAAATCAATATATTGGTAAAGATGAGAACAGAAGTCTGTAACTTAAACGAAACAAGGGCTGAATGATGAATAAGTCCTAGGTAAGGTATCTTGATGGCAAAAGGAAAAAGTCTTCCTGGACCAATGGAAAAAAAGTCAAGAAATATGAACATGCACAAAATTATCATGAGATTGGGAAAAGAAAAATCCCCCATTAAAAAGAGAATTTAAAAGTGATTTTGTAGAATCTGTGCAAAATTACTTGACAACAGAGAAAGTATAACAAAAGTATTTTAGTTTCTTCAAGAAATATGAAAGGAGTATAGAAAACTGCATAAAACTTCAACCTTATGCCCACAAAGTGTTACATCCAGGTCATTCAATATGGAGCAAAAACATGAGAGAGGAATCATAGCAGAAATATAAATTCCTCAGCCCTTTAAGTGTTCCAGTTTCTATGTAGGCCCAGGAGGTGGGGACGCCTAAGCCCATAAATGCTATAGTTCTTCTGGTGGCCAAAGAAATCAGGATCCATCATGCCTCACAGTAGCTGGTATTGCAATTTCCAGATGGGCCTAAGTATTGGAATTCCCCAGCTCTTGACAGCAGCTGTCATTGCAGCTTCTGGGAAGGCCTAACTATTGTGATTCCTCAGTTCTAGACAGTGGCTAGTGTTGCAGCTCCTGGGCATAGAGTGAGATCCTTGGTCCTAAAGACTTGACAGCTCTCTGGAACTCTTCCAGCAATGAGCCAGAAGTTTTTCTTTTCTGGCTTTACAGTTTTCTCTTTCTTGAACTATTCATCTTCTTCCTGTCCTGGTTGCTCTCTTGTACTGTTTAGCTGCTTCTTATTGCTATAGCAGCTATCACTAATGCTGCCATTCAGGAGGTAGTGATTGCTGTGTGGCTGCTGCTGCTGCTGCTTTTGCGGATGATGCTGTCAGCTGCTGGTCTTCAAGCCTCACCTCTTTTTCAGCTGTTAACAGCTGAAAAGCTCAGTATACTGTCATCACTGCTGCTTCTCTTGCTACTACTCCACTGTCTCTGCTGTCCCTCACCACTGCTCTTCTGCTGTCTCCACTGCTTCTTTCTTCATGTTACCAGCTCAGCCTGCACTATGAAAAGTAGACAAAATGACTACTCCAGAGAAGGCTTTTACTGGGCCTGATGTTTCACCACCAGGAGGCAGCCCAGGAGAGTGCCTCCCAGCTGACCTATTAAGTGAAACAAGCAGCTTCTTTTATAGCTAGAGAAGAGGTGTCTGCACCAATCACATCAAGCCTCTCATGCAAATGAAAGTTTGTGTTTGCACTAATCACGGCATAGTTCCTTTTGTACCAATCACAAAAGCCACTCTGCTGGGCCTCCAGGGGATGTAGTCTCTTTATAGCCTGAGTTGGTCACAGGGTCATCTTGAGTTCACTAAGGCTTATGATAACAAAAAGTCTAGTGCAAACTGAAAACTGTGTGAGAGTGCCATGGCTAGAACTTCACCTTCAGGAGCTGAAGTTTTGCTGCCACAGCAATTGTTACATGGCTTCCCCAAGCAAACTATGAAGTGTTCAAAATCACCCATGCAGGGGTAAGGGTGGTTTTGCTGTCCGCTTGTCTGAGAATCCTTTACTCAAAGCAGCAAGTGTAGCAATGGAGAGTCTAATAGCTACCAATTAGAGAGTCACATCACCCCATCCTCCAACATCTGTAGTTATTTACAGGAAGATAAACATCACAAGAAGAGGTTACAGAAAAAAGCTTATTATTACTGGCAATATTGACTTTAACAGCATTTAACAGTGATTTTAACAACGCTTAATACATGCCCAGTGGTCCAAGGAGACAGGAATCCCCCTTCTCTGTCTCACAGCCATCAGCCCAGGCAGCAGGACCGGTGCCACAATAGGGCCCTGATTGTGTGATCCTAGTCCCACCACACTTGAAGTGCCCATGTGGACATGTACAGCCCTGTCCCACCCCACCACAAGCCATGCACCAGGTGAGCAAGGTCCTGCTGTGGGATCACCAGAATACTGGTGAGAGAACTCAGCAGCCTGGGCCCCCAGCCAACAATTTCTCCGTGGAGCCCTCACAATCCCCAGCAAGTGTGGCCTCCATACTCTTTTTTTATTATTATTAGAAATTTTTAATGTACATCATAATGTGATTTATTTTGACATGCTTTTCATTGTAACAATTTTCATATATGCAATTTGATAAACATTATTCATATAGGTTACCCCTTGCCCTCCCCTATGTTCCTCCCCTCCCCCCTTCCCTTCTAAGTTTCCCATCCAAGTCTTCTCTATCTTTTACTATGTAGTATTTTTCTATATGTCCTTGTGTTCCATTTCTGTTTAAGATAGAAACTTTTCCTGTAGTGATCTTTGCTTTTATCTTGTTAGAACAATTACATGCGATTTCTAGTCCATTTATATTGACAGCATTCTTATCTTCCCTCCCCCCCTTTTATTATGGTCTGACCTTTGAGTAGGATTTTTCCTTCTTGTAATTTAGGCCTCCATACTCTTGAGCCTCCATACTCCTGAGTGTTTTAGCTTTAATGACATTGTGAATAGAATTTTTACCATATTTTCTTTTCATGGATTTTTTTCATGGTCAGTGTACAGAATGCAACTGGTTATTATGTGTTAGTTATGCATCCAATTGTGCAGCCCCTTAGCCCGGGGTTGGAACCCCACAGCCCGACTGGTGGTAAGTGCGATGGAGACACAGCCACTCTGAGAGTCCTTCAGGGAGGCAACTCAATTTTTATTACCACACACCGCACTTTTAAGTACTTTGGGCTAGCCAATCAGTATCAACAGCATTTTGGGTTACCCAATCAGGATCAATGATGCATCAAGAAATTCAAGGAGGAATACGCCCCTACTGCATCTGGTTGGTGCCATCTTGCCTTGTGGACTCAAGCTGGGTGTGCAGCAGTGAGTCATAAAAGAGTCCCAGGAATGCCTCAGGATTCAAGGTGGGCTAGATATGCCTCGACCCAAGCGGACTCAGGACTGCATCTCCTCCCTTCCTCTCTTTTCTCCATATCACCTTCCAGTTCCATCCCCACATCTAGTAACTTTGTTGATTACATTTTTTAGATACCACAACTTCTTTGTGGTTCCTTTAGAATTTTTTACACATAACATGCTATGTGATAATGGGGATAGTTTTACTTCTTCCTTTCTAATTTGTTGTTGTTGTTGTTGTTGGATATCTTTTAATTATTTTTCAACTACTTTTTGGCTTGAACTCAAGTAGTTCAAGTCAAAAAATTAGAAGTGAGTAGGAGTGGTAATAGCAGCATCCCTATCTTAAGGGAAAGTTTTCAGCCTGTCAACATTGACCATAGTATTAGGTGTGGATTTTAAATTTAAAACCCTGAATCATAGTGAGGAATTTTATATATATTCCTAGTGTGTGGTATATTTTTATCAGGAAAAGTTGTTTGATTTTGACAAAATGTTTTGTATTAACTGAGATTGTCACATTTTTAGGTCTACTAATGTAGTGTATTATAGCCTGCAGCTGTAGCCCTGTGGCATCTGATCCCGTCAGATCTCAGAAGCTAATCAGGGTCGGGCCTGGTTAGTACCTGGATGGGAGACCACCTGGGAACACCAGAAGCTGTAGGCTTGGGAGAAGGACCTGGCAACCCCCTCCCAAAAATCAATCTGCCATTGAAAACCCTATGAACAGCAGAGAAGCACTGACAATAATGTTCCCCTGTTGTACAGAGGGTCGCTATGAGTCGGATACCGACTCGACGGCACCTAACAACAACAACAACAATGTAGTGTATTACACTGATTGTTGAATGAAACTTTTATTCCTGAGATAAATTCTAGGTGAAATTGATATTAAAGATTTTTGTATCTTTATTCATAAAAGACATTAATATAAACTTTCTTAATCTTCAGTGAGATTTACATCTGACTTTGGTGTTAGATTAATGTGGGTCTCAGAATGAGTTAAAATTTTCTCCATTCATAGTTTTTGGAAGAATTGGTAAAGAGTTTATATTAATTATTCTTTAAATATTTGGAAGAATTTTCTGGGGAAGTTATATAGTTCTGGGATCTTAGCTATGCATCCAATCTCTTTCCCTTGCATGTCTGTCAGTTTGTTGTACTGTGGGAGCTGTGTTGGTGTGATGCTGAAAACTATGCCTTCAGTATCTCAGATACCAGCAGGCCTACCCATGGTGGACAAGTTTCAGCTGAGTTTTCAGACTAAGATAGACTAAGATAGGGAGAAGGACCCAGCAGCCCACTCCCAAAATGATTAGCCATGGAAAACTGTATGAATAGCACAGAAGCACTCTCAGGTATAGTGCTGGAAAATGAGCACCCCCAGGCTGGAAGGCATTCAAGAAACAAGTGGGGAAGAGTTGCTTCCCCTTAACAATGGGAATGGAGTAAATCCCCTGGCACCTCCAGTTGCTGATGTGGCATGACTCAAAATGAAAAGAAACACCATCTGCAACATTGGGCTCAAATATAAAAGGATCGTGTACATGGTGTTGAGTAGTATTTTGTTCTATTGTACATAGGGTCACTATGAGCCAGACCTGATTCAAGGGCACTTAACAACAACAACAAAAGCATCCAATCTCTTTATTTATTATAAGTGGGTACAGATTTTCTATTTCTTGTTGACTCAGTTTTGGTGGTTTGTTTTTTCTACTTCATCTAGGTTATTTAATTTGTTGACATACAATTGTTCATTATAATCTCTTATAATACTTTTGATTACTGTAAATTCAATAGTAGTATCTCCATTTTCATTTCTGATATTAGTACTTTGAATCTTCTTTCTTTCTTTCTTGGTCAATCTAATGAAGATTTGTCAATCATGTTAATTTTTTCAAAGTGCCACCTCTTGGATTAGTTGACCCTCTATTATTTTCTATTCTTTATTGGTTTTGTATCTGTTTTTATACTGCTTCCTTCTTTCTGTGTCTTTGGGTTTACCTTCCTTTAGTTACTTATTTACTGTTTTATTTTTAGTTTCTTTTTCTTTTCTTTTTTTTTTTTTTTTTTTTTTTTTTTTTTTTTTTTTTTTTTTTTTTTTTTTTTTTTTTTTTTTTTTTTTTGCGGTACAGGGGGTTGAACCCAGGGCCTCGTGTCTGCATGCTTTCCAAGTGGTGGACCACTAAACTGCACCCCCAGCCCATTTTATTTTTACTTTTTGAGACAGGGCCTCGCTAAATTACACAGACTTCCTCTGGTCTTGAACTTGCAATCCTCCCTCCTCCACCTCCTGAGCCGCTGGGATTACAGGCATGCACCACTGTGCCCAGCGCTACTTTTAATTTTTTAAGCTTTAAAATTAGCTTATTGATTAGGGATGCTAATTTAGACTATAGTCATTTTTAGATATAAATTTCCTTGTAACCCAAAAGTTTGGATATGTTTTGTTTTCATTTTTTTCTACCAAAGTATTTTCTTTCTTTTTTTTTTCCTGGTCAAATTAAATTTTACTTCTCAGATAGCTTTGCACTGTACAAAACAAACAGTGACACCATTCTTTAAACAAACAAAACAAAGAAACAACAAGTTTACAAACCACAACCAGTAGCACCAGCTGTAGAGAAGAGAGAACATCAAAAATCTTACCATATTATCCAATTTTCTGAGAAGGGAACCAAAGTATTTTTAATTTCTTTTGTCATATCTCCCTTAACCCATTGATTGCTTAAGGTTATGTTACTTCACATCCAAATTTTTTGCATTTATACTTTCCCTTTGTTATAAATTTGTAGTTTGATTTTATTGAGTTGGAAAAGACACTAAGATTTCAATCTTTTCAGTATGTTCATCCTTCTTTTGTGGCCTAGCATATGGACTACACTGGATAATGAATCATAAACACTTGAGAAAAAACTGTATTTTTTAATTATAATGTTCTTTATAGCCATTAAGTTTAGTTTATTTACAGAGTTCTTTAAGTCATCTTTTAAAAATTGATTCTAAGTTTTCTTATCCATTTTTGAAATGGAGAAAAAGGCTCAAATTATTACCGCATAATTATTTATTTCTCTCTTCAATTCTATTAGTGTTTTCTTGATAAAGTTCGGGACATTGGTGTCAGATGTGCCTAGATTTATAATTATTGTATCTTCTTCATTAATTTCCTCTATTATCTGTATATAATGTCCTTATTTGTCTAATATAGTAGGCATTTTCTAAAGTAACATATTGTCTAGAATTAGTATAAACATTCCATCTCTCTCATTGCCTCTATTTGCATGGAAAATATTTTCTTTTTCTTTTCTTTGAATTGATTTTAATCTTTGGATCCAAAATGAGTCTCCTGGTGAAGGAATATGGTTTCACCATTTTCTTGTGTCTCCATAAATCTGAAACAAAATATCAGGTGGTGTGTAGATGCAGGGAGAAGTAAGTGGATAGTGTCTAAATACCAAGGAGAGCAACCCTACACAATAGACAGAGACCAGGTGAATTCCAGAAATACTGAGCTTTAGATTTATAAAAGAAGCAATTGACTCTAATATAGAGCTCTTGGAAAAGTGGTAGGGAAGGGGGAGAATCTCCACCTGTGGGGCTGCAAGCAAAAGAGAAAGGGAAAGCTTCAGGGTGCTCCATAAGATACACAAGCTGGCACTCTGCAAAAATATACTTTTAATATTGAAGATCTGTATTCCACTCAACAAGCAGATCCTGGACAAGGGGCTTCCTGTAGTTCCTTGGTTGCTCACTGGAGCTCACTGGTGCCCTGGAGGAGAATCATCTTAGGAGGGATTTCACAGTCAGGGTTTTTGGCCAAGAGAGTAGCAGATCTGCCATTTTTATGTCTCCAAACCCAAGTGCCCTCCCCTCCACTGGCTAAGCAAGTTTCCATCATTGGAATTAGTGTAGACCTAGAAAACTGGTTATGGCTTAGACTCAGCCTCATGGATATAGATCTGCTTGGGTGGGAGGCACAAGCTGCATCTCAAGAGGGATGCTGAGGATGAACACATCAGGGGAACTGCAGGGCAAGTTCTGGTAAGAAGAGAGAATCCAGCTGTGTCTGAATACTAGCAAGTGTGCTAAGACATAGAACTAAATGGTCAGGGCACACAGGATCACTCACTGCCCCATGCCTTGCCCAGCCAATGTAGACTGCTTTGGTCTGATTGTTTTATACACCATTAGAGGGCTGAAAAGATTTGGTGAAAAATAGCTGCTTCTTGGGAATTTATCAGTCCAAACCCACAAATGCAGAAAGCCTTGGTGTGAGGAGATATATGACCAGGAGGGCCCTTGAGTTTGGCTGAGAGAAGCAGTTTGAAAGGGACTCCTCTACTCCCAAAGTTACCAGGCCTGCACATAGCAGAACACTGAAGAATCTAGCCAAACCTCATGGCAGGAAAGGCAGCATGGAGCTCAGGCTGCAATCAGCCCTTTCTGGTTCAACCTTTTTAGATTTCAGAGAGAATTACGGCTATCTCCATACTATATAAACTGAAAATGACAAACCTAGGGGGCAACTCCAGAAGCATCTCTATCACCCCCCCTTTAAACACTGTTTTATTTTTCTCTTTATTAATTTTAATATGTTCCTTCTTTCTAGTATTTCCTATACCTTCATCCTGTGTTTTTTTCCTCTCTTTCTCATCTTGATTCTTCTTTTTCCTCCCCCCTTATTTTTGTTACTTAAACCTTTAGCTTTAATAATTCAAAACTCCTAATTTATTTCATAAGTCTCCCAGATCCTTTCTTTTCTAATTTTAATGGGGGTGTAGTTGATGCTTCCATTTGTTTACTACACTTAAACATCTCATTTGTTTTTTGGATTGCTTTTTTAAATTACTATCTTCATTTTCTCCTCTTGTGGTAGTGGGGATCATGATCCCAAGATAAGACTGCCTGCTAAGAAGATCCCCATAAAAAAATGGGAAGAGATATCCATCCTAACAGATATACCAGTTGCAATATGAAAATATGAGAAATATGACAAAATAATGTAATATTACTCCTCCAAAAGCTCATAATTTCTCAATAACAGAATCCAAAAACACTTAAATGGCTGAAATGCTGGGCAAGGAATCCAAAAGTCTAATTTTAAAAATGATCAATGACTTCAATGAGGATCCAAACAAGTAGATGCATGAAGAAGTCAATTGAAGACCTGGATGGGAAAGTCAGCAACATGGATGAGAAATTCAGCAAAGAAATTGAGGCTCTGCAAAAACCCAAATAGTAACTTTGGAAATGAAAAATTCAATAAATCAAATAAAAAATACAGTGGGCAGCAACATCAACAATCTAGATGAAGCAGAAGAAAGAATATCAGAGATTAAAGAAAAGATTGAGGAAATATTACGTTCAGAAAGCAATAAAGAAAAAGGCAATCATTACCACAGTTATCAAGAATTATGAGACATGATCAAAAGTAAACCTGAGAATATATAAGGTAGAAGAAGGAGCTGAGATACAAGCTAAAGGCATAGAAAACTCATTTAATACAATTATGGAAGAAAATTCCCCCAGGTCTAGGACATCCAAACACAAGGAGCATTTAGAACCCTAAATAGGGGTCACCAGAAAAGAATCTCTCTACATCACATTATAGTTAAAATGTTAAGACTACAGAATAAATAAAGAAGGTTGAAGCTGCAAGAGAAAAAAATGCCAATTCACAAAGGCAAACTCATCAGAATTATATTAGACCTCTCATGAGAAGTCTTAAAAGCCAAGAAAACATGGAATGATAAATTTCAAGTCCTTAGAGTAACTGCTAACAAAGATTACTATATCCAGCATATTTATCTTTTAAAATCAATGAAGAAATAAAAAGTCTTCTAAGATAAGCATAAACTAAAGCAGAGAATATCAGAAAGATATCTATTTATGTTTTATCAACTATGCAAAAACATTTGAGTGTGTGGATCATAACAAATTATGGATAACACTCCAAAGAATGGGATGTCAGAACACTTAATTGTACTCATGCAGAATCTGTACATGGACAAGGAGGCAGTCAGCTTGCACAAATTAGCAAGACCATGTCTCAAAATAAAAACTGAAAAAGATGCAGCTCAGTGGCAGAACACTTGTTTAGCAAGCACAAGGCCAGGGGTTCAAATGCCCAGTACAATAAATAAATAAATAAATAAATAAATAAATAAATAAATATCAGGGTGGAAATTAATGAAGTTAGTCAATGAAGGAGTTATTTCTTTGAAAAGATAAATAAGAATCACAAATAGCCAAACCAACCAAAAAAAAGAGAGGAGATGCAAATTAATAATACTAGATGTGGGATGAGAAAGAGAAAAGAGGACAATTTCAAAATAGATGACACAACAATACATATATGGGGAAAAAAGGAATATAACCCCAAAATGCATACTTTCTTTTTACTATATATTAATCAAAGGGTTCTGTGAAATGTGTAAGTCGATAAAAGAGTAACCAAAAGCAATGTAATAAGTGCATAATGGAAATTGCATAAACCTTATTACTTGGTACCCCACCAACATTTATAAATAAAGGGAATATATTAAAAATAATAATATTAGAGATGGCAAGTGGCATAATGAAATCCAGAGGATTGTTAGCAAATATTTTTAAAACATGTATTTCAAAAAGTTGGAAAATCTAGAAGAAGTTGATAAATTTTTAGACACGTATGACCTAATAAGTTTGAACAATGAGAATAAAAACAATTTAAACAGATCTATGAGGATCTATGAGGACCTATGAGGAATAGTTTCCCAGCACAGAAAAGCTCAAGACTGCATGGATTCACTGTTAAATTCTGGCAGGTCATTAAAGAAAAGCTAACAATGCTCTACTATTTCATAAAACTAAGAAGCAATGGTACCAAACTCTTTCTACAAAGCCAGTATTCCCCTGATACCAAACCTGATAAGAGAACACAGCATAAAAGGGAAACTATAGACCAATTTCCTTATTGAACATAGAGGCCACCATCCTCAGTAAAATACTTACAAACTGAATTTGACAATACATTTAAACTATCATATACCATAATCAAGTTGGTTTCATTTCAGGGATGTAAGGATGATTTGACATAAGCAAATTAATAAATATAATATAACACATAAATAAAATCAAAGTAAAAATCATGTGATCATCACATTGCAAATATTTAAGTAAAGCATGGCAGAAGAAAGATGATATGTATAAGAGGCTGTGTTGCACTTGGCTCTGCTGCCCAGGGCACAGGAGGAGTCTCTGTCAACAGTATTAGAAGCATGTTCTGCAAGTGATTTTTTTGTTTCAAAATATAAAACAAGAATTTCTGGATAAGGATGATAAAATTAAGGTGATATAGCTTCTTTTTGATGAAATTAGAAAGAAGTTTCAATCCTGAGCCACAATTAAAGATGGGATGGGATATGAGGGTAATGGTAAAAACAAAACCTATGAGGAAGGGTTGAGGTGTATCTCAAGTGGAGCAAAAGAGGTAAAATTAAAATCACCTAGCATAGAACCTGACACACAGTAGGTGCTTTGCGGGCATCGTTCATGAAGGAGCCTTGTTTGCTTTGAGCAGAGGAGCTGCTAAGCTTGAGCCAGGCAAGGAGAGAGAACATGGAGAGGAGCCAGTATGAGTAAGGGTGTAGGAAGAGGTGGTCATATACAGAGAGGGAGATGAAAAGGGAGAGGGACAGGGAGAGGGAGAGGGAAAGGATGGGGGGAGAGGGAGAGAGAGAGAGAGAGAGAGAGAGAGAGAGAGAGAGAGAGAGAGGTGTGGAGGTCTTTCCATCTCCTAATGTCTTTCAATTTGTTTCTTCAATGGTTTGTGGTTTTCATTGTAGTGGGTTTTCACATCTTTGGTCAGGTTTATTCCTAGGTTTTTTTTATTTTTTGAGGCTATTGTGAATAGGATTGTTTTCCTGATTTCTTTATCAACATGTTCGTTATTGGTATATACAAAGGTCACTGATGTTTGTAGGTTTGATTTTGCATCCTGAAATTTTGCTCAAAATGCTTATCAGATACAATAGTTTTCTGGTGGTGTCTTTGGGGTTTTTTAATCTTAGGATTATTTTGTAGCAAATAGGAATAATTTGGTTTATTCCTTTACTATTTGTATGTCTTTTATTTCTTTCTCTTGACTTATTGCTCTGGCTAAGACTTCAATTACGATATTGAAGAAGAACGGAGAAGGTGGATATCCTTTACTTATTCTTGATAGTTTATTTTCAGTACTGGGGATTGAACCTAGGGCCTCTTACATGCTAAGCAAATGATCTACCGCTGAGCTACCCCTCAGACCCTTTTTTATTTTGAGACAAGGACTCATCAAATTGCACAGGCTATCTCTGGCCTGGAAATCATGAGCCAGGCAAGACTTCTGCCTCAGACTCCTCAATCACAAGAAATATAGGAGTGTACCATGGAACCTGGCTGAGAGTGTTTAGGAATTTGGGTCATTGATTCTTTTTGGTTTTTCTTTTTGCAGTGCTTAGTATGAAATACTGGATCTAACAATTGCTAAGTAAGCAATCTATTACTGAATTACATCCCAGCCCTCATTTTATACTTTGAAAATGAGGTATGGAACTCATGATATGGTTAATCATGGACAAAATTCTTCTCCATATGTGAACTGTGAAGCTAGAGAAGAAAATATTGCCAGAATACAATTGTGGGACAAATATAGGATGGATATGCCCATTCCAAAGGGAGAATGTAGAAAAAAAAATGAATTTGTGTTCCAAGAATGTCCAAAACTAAGAAGAGATAAGTCATTCTGTTTTAAAGCTCAGAAAAATTGTCTCTGTTTGCATGCTTTCTTGGCTGGACCCACAGAAGTGGTAACCAAATAATCTACACCCATAGCAAAGGAGATCTTATACTCTATAACTCAAGTGGTGGGTACACAGTCCAAAATCAAAGTGATGGTGGCTCCGGACCATGGGCATGTGCCTCTGGGATTGTGGTGGCAGGGGCAGGTGTGTTCTTATTTGATCCTACTCAATTACTCTTTACTCCTTCCTTTCCACAAGGATCAAATATGTTCTTGGCTAAGTACCTGCTGATCCAGTTTCTGTCTCTAGAATCAAATAAGGATGATTGCCTTAATTGATTTGAACCAGTATGTATGAAAATAGGTTCAAGATTACTATGTCAAATCTTTTTGTTAAACTATGGAGGACTTATCTTAAAAAAAAACACAATTTCACAATGGCAAAGATGGAACTGGAAACCTTTATCCCTGGGCCAGTAGTTATTTTACTCCTTCATCTTGGTTTTTGCCCCCTGGAGAATTTGCCTTTCCTGAAAGATTCCTTCTTAAACTAGAAAGGAGGGTGCTCAGGCAGCAGTTTCCACTTTGAAGACCCCCTCCCCAAAACCATTGTACTTGGTCCTCTGATCTGTCTCTCCACAGATGATGTTGTTTAACCCACTTCCTTCTACTGAAGTAGTAGAGGCTTACTGTGTCACTCTTTAGGACATTTGCATCTTAAAGTAAGGTATAGGAGAAGTAGAATACTTGAACAAATCCAAGGAGGTGCTATGGCAGACCTGTGGAACTGAAGGCACCAGTAGATAAGGGATTTCCCTGGTGCCTACTGGAATATGTCTTCCCTGATATTTTCGAGAAGCTATGCATTTCTAAAGCCCCAAAAGGAAAAGGGTCATGAGGGATTTTAAGGTGGCCTCAGGTGGTACACTGGGTGGCTGGAAGAGTCTCAGATTTATGTACTGATGTTGGGTTTTAGACAGAGTTCTAGCAATGTGTCCTTGCTTAGTATTTTCCCAAATTCTCCAAGAATGTTCCCTCCTTTTATTTTGGAATTATCCATTGCAGGAATAGCTCTCAGCCCCTAGATTAAGAAGAAACAAGAGATCTCAGAAGTCAACAGTTAATGATGCAGAAAGTTATCTTTTTTATTAGAAAGCAAGTATTTGAGGAAGCGCCAAGTTTAGAAACCCCAAGAGAAGCAAATGGGAGCTGGAAATGTCATCCATGGACAAAGGATCTGAGACCACATGAGAGTCTGTTTCTTGAAGACACTGCAGACTTCACTCAGGTGAGGTGACTCCTAGGGAGAGAGAACAAACAGTCCTATGAGGACAGTGAAAGGTGGAGGGTGGGGATGGGAGTTGGGATCCTTGTCATTTTAGGTTCCAGCTAAGCCAACCTCTGCAATGATGGTTCTAGGACACTAATAGTCAGCTGGGTCCCTCCTTCTGTTGCTTACCCTCTCTTCAGAGGAAGCATTACTTAATGCAAATAGGTGGGAAGCATCATTTGTCCTCCCTGAGTTTCAAATTTCTTTCCTGGTATTGAAAATTTCCACCTGGCACCTGTGGTTCCTCACTACTTTGTGACTACTTTTCATTTCTCCTGCCTCACCACCAGGAAACTTTCTTTGTACTCCTCTATTTCTAGTATTCTGAGGGAAAGCATAGCTAATTCCTGGACCTGTGGTCTCTGAAGGAGGATAGATGATCTTTACCAGAGATGTAAGAGCTCTTATTGGTGTGAAGAAGAAGAATATTAATTGGTATTATACTTCATACCAATAAAAGCAAGAAATTAAGCTTTAATAATCCAAAGTGTAAGAATTAACAAGATTACATCATAAACTTATAAATATATAGGTGGTAGATGTTCAAAATTTTTTCACTGGAGGGTATATGTGAAGGAAAACAGAAAACCATTTATAATATTCACTAAGGGTATGAATTCAGGACCTAGTCATAGCCAAGGTAGCTTTCTCCACCTCACCTACACAAACATCTCACCAGGGAATGGTACCCATCTTCCTCCAGTTTGTAACACAGCATTTCCATTGTTTTAGACAGTGGATTTCCATTTCATAATGGGTCCTAGGAGTCTTCATATACCATTTCTGAACATTGGGTCATGTATCTCCCTCATTAAAGAAAAAAAAGCAAAAAAACTTACCTTGATATTGGTCTTTGTCTTCAGCTGGTCAAGAATGTATTAATGGTCAAGTTCACGGTCATTTGTCAAATGCCTTCTCTTTGAAAAACGGGGTTGTATTTCATCTGATCCACCTAAATGCACGCGATGTTTGTGATGTCTTTCATGGTATTGTCTGTGTCTATTTGTATGACCTCCTCCGCCTCTTTGTCTTTCAGTTATGGAATACTCTTCTTCTCTGTTAAAATGTGGCTGGTCTTTGTCATCCTGCTGATCAACCTCACTCACCGAAATCTCCTCAGATATTTGTTGGCTTGCCTCTATTGTAGAGAAAAGTATGTATTGTTCTCTACTTGTATATTTCTGTACATTGTATGTTTGTTACAATTTAGGATCACTGTCAACTACTTGTAGCTTTTTTAGTTCAGGTACCTGTCTTGGATTGTAATTCACTGCCAAATTTGTTTTCCATGATGCCCTAGGCCTTTTTGTCTAATTGGAAATAGAGATGACCCACCTGCCAACTGGCCTTGCCACTCACTTTGTAATTGACATTAAGTATGAGTTACATTATGTCCAAAGTTGGGGGTGGGGTTTAGCTCAGTTGGTAGAGTGCTGCTCTGCACTCTCTGAGGCCCAGATTTCAATCCCCAGCATCGCAAAAATGGGAGAAGGACCTGGCAGGCCACTCCTGAAATAATCCCCAAATAATCAGCCATTGAAAACCCTATGAATAACAGAGAAGCACTGACATAGTGCTGGGCACGGCACAGTGTCAGAGAGTGTTTCGTTCTATTATACATAGAGTCGCTATGAGTTGGGCCTGGCTTGATGGCACCACTGAGCAACAATAACAAATTGCTAAAGTACCTTGGCCACCCTCATCCCTGACCTTTTCCTCTTCACCTAAATGATGCTCACACAAGGCCTTGAATATCAGTGGAGAAGAATCAGTTCTCATTAGTGATAATGAACCCTCTGGGTGAACAGGGTTCTGGTCACTTCCAGGGTACCTTAAAGCACATTCTCACTGAATGTCTTTCCACCAGCCAGCCTTCCCCACTCACCACGGTACCCAGTCACAGACGCTTGCTTCTCCAGAAGGAGGAGTAGAGAAAGGATGAAGAAGATGGTAGGCTTCATCTTTCCAGAAGGGCCTTGCTGGGAGCTGAGTTGAGCTTCATCTTTATATCTTCCTTGACTGGGTGTGTCTGAAGTTACGAAAGGTACTGCCCTTTCTTACTTATCTGTAAATGCTAATTTCCTCCTCTCTAAGAAGTAGGGGACATTGGCAATGTCACCAGGGACTTTGTATGGGTCAGAAACTAGAGACCTTCTCTTACCCCCACTAGCCCCAGCAAATCTTTATCAAGACTTAGAGATCATCACAGAGTTTCCTGTATTTTCAAAAAAGTTCAATCCAGAGCAGGGAAGAGACTTACTTCAAGTTACAAAGGTAACCAGGGCCTGATCAACTTTCATAGTTCAAGTGTTGGGCTCTTCCATATGCCATCATTTACAGGATGCATCACAGCTACACCCCTATACTTCTGCTTGCTTCAAAATCAGCTTCAGATACATATTGTGCTTGATAAGAGCAATCATAGAAGTAGAAAGTCACAGAAAGGAATGCAACTTAAGAAAGCCAAAGAAAGAAAGACTCAAGAACAAATGGAGGGGTGGAAGCTATAGTTCAGTGTTAGAGCACTTGCCCTGAATTCATATGGCCTTGGTTTTGAACCTCAGCTTGGCAACAAAATAAAACAAAACAACACACAAAAACATAGTGAGAAGAATAATTTGGACATATAAAGTTGCTGCGAGGTTCATGACCATAAACATTGACATGTGCCCAAAGTTTGTCAATAATACTAATATGTGCAAGAAGTTATTCCTGATGAGAGAAAATTAATATAGTTCTGTTGGACCAGGCATGGTGGCTCATGTCTTTAATCCCAGGAACTCAAAAGACTGAGGCAGGAGGATTGAGAGTTTGAGGCTAGAGGTAGCTTGAGTAACTTAGTGATGCCTTGGTTCAAAATGAAAAGATTAAAAATAAAGAAAGAGCTGGGGGTGCAGCCCACTGGTAGAGCATTTACAAAGTGTGTGGGAGGTCCTAGGTCCAACCCTCCATGTACTGAAAAAATATATATATAAATTATATATATATAATATATATATATATTATATATATATATTATATATATAGTATATATATATAATATATATAATATATATATATATATATAGAGAGAGAGAGAGAGAGAGAGAGCGCACACTAGAGAGGTGTTTTGGGTTGTAAGGTGAGGGATGAAGAATAATAGCAAGATATTCAAGAAGTCTGCATGTATAGTGGAATGAGAGGTGAGGCTTTACCTGAAGAGTCAGATGAGCTGCAGAAAGGTTTTACAGGATGAGATGCATTAAACCTGTTTGAATGGTGATAGGAACCACTGCTGGAAAAAGAAAGAAGAATGTTGGTTTCCTTAATTCTTACAATGACATCCACCTGAAGAACACAGTATCTGTTTCATGGAAATTTTTTATGGAAATTTAAACAGTTGCACCTCTAAACAAGCTATTGGGAATATTTAGCACACTGATGAATTTATTCCACTTTGCATTCCATAATGCAAAGTTATCTACAGCCACAGCACCCTGGTGTCCCATCTTGTCAGATTTGGGAAGCTAAGCAGGGTCAGGCCTGGTTAGTGCTTGGATGGGTTACTGCCTTGGAATACTGGGTGATACAGGCTTGGGAGAAGGACATGGCAGCCTATTCCTGAAACAATCAGCCATCGAAAAACCCTATGAATAGCAGAGAAGCACTGACAACAGTCCTGAGTATGGCACAGTGTTGTGTGTTGTTTTGTACCCTTTTACGTAGAGTCACTGTGAGTAGGACCCAACTCGACAGCACCTAGCAAGAAAAATGCAAAATGAATATTCCCACCTTATGCAGAAGTGCAATTTTCTGCAATGGTGAGAACACCCTGGCATTCCCATACGACACTCCTCCACAGTGACTCATGAGGACTGTGGTGTGGGCACCATGGAGAAGAGAAGAGCTTCCCTGCAGTGGCCTGTCTGTACTCGGAGCAGCATGGGGGTAGTTTGGGAGGGAAGATGGCTTGAAAACATATTTTCAGTCATTCTGTCCTATAATTCTAATCTACCAAAATCTACTGCATAGAAGGGGAAAGGAAAAACCAATCACATTTTATGGAATAAAAATAGGTAAAAATTAACCTAATAGGAAACGTGAGCTATGTGACTTTATCCTGATCTCCCACCAAGATTAGCTTCTGTCCTTAGGGCAGTGATTACTTCCCCTAGCAGAAACCTCAGCAAATTACATTGATGTTCCTGGCATAAAATCACTGACTGTGCCTGCTTACCTCTGCACTCCTCCCACTTGTTGGGAGAAAATATCAGGAACTGCTCTATTTAGAACTTGCTAGCAAAAGAAAGAATGTGATAACTTTGATCACATTTTTGGATTAAAGAACAAATCCCTTATCTAATCCAGTGTGCAAGTGATACAGATAAAACCAAGGGAGAAGATTTGATTAAAAAATCCAAGAAATTGCAGACTACAATTAGCATGAGATTATGATATATCAGAGGAAAATTCATTCATGTGGTTAAAAATCATTTCAAAATTAAATGTCTTCTGTTGGGAAAACTAAAAGCAGAAATATATAATTTAAGAAGAAGAAAAAATGTAAGTATTCTCACTGGTGAAGGAAAAAGTCTTCTTGGTTAATTACAAAAGTACAAAGCATATTAAAATGGGCAAAATTTGTGCCCTGTGATAAGGAAACAATATACCCAAGGAACAAAAGAGGAAAATTAAGAGGTTGCTCAATTCTATGCAAAATCACTTAACAACTTAGAAAAAATGTCAAAATAAATTACCCTATTTGATTTAAGAATGGTTAAAAAACCTAAGCTTTGTACTGAAATATTGAAATATTGAAATAAGTATGGAAAGATGTCTAAAATCTTCTACCCTAAGCTCACAAAGTGCTAGGTCCAGGATATTTAACATGGGGCAACAATGTGAGAGAAAATGGTAGTAGAAAGTCACGCAGCAAGTTCCTTAAGACTATGAAGGAAGGAATTGTTGGGAGGAAAAATAGTAACTATTTTTAATCTTCCAATATAGTGGCATTAAGTACATATACATTGTTGCACAGCCATTACCAGTGTCCCTCTCCAGATCTTTTCCATGATTCCAGTCTGAATCTAAGTACCTGTTACATTATGATTCCACATTACCCTCTCATTCCAGATCCTTATAAGCGCTATTCCAATGTGTGTATGAATTTCATCATTGAGGGTATGTCATACGAGAAGAATAATACAATATTTTTTTTGGTATCTGGCACTTCCCATTTACCATAATATCCACAATCTCAGTTTTAAAGTGAGTACATAACCAAGAATTTCCAAGCATTTCAAGACATCTAACATGTCGGAGACATGTCCACTCCCAAGGCAATCCCAAAACAATCAGCCATGGAAAATGCTATGAGGGTCGCTATGAGTCAGGCATGACTTGATGGCACCTAACAATAACAATGACATGTCAAAGATTCAGTGAACTAAATCAGAAAAAAATACCACTAAAAAGAATCACTATCTCTTTTAAAACATGAAATTAGCCAGGCATAGTTGTACATGCCTGTAATCTCAGTGACTCAGGAGGTAGAGGCAGGAGGATCTCATGTTCAAGGCCAGAAGCAGCTGGTGTAACTTAGTGAGAGCCTGTTTCAAGATAAAAAATGAGCTTAGGGTGTAGCCCAATGGTAGAACACTTGCAAAGAATACCTGAGGCCCTGGGTTCAGTCCCCTAGTACAACCAAAAAAAAAATAATCACATGAAATTATTAATATCTTCATAAGCATAAGAAATGTATCATATCAAATCAATAATTGATTGAGATTATTAATACAAAAAGATCAGGAAAATTAATAATGTATCAAATAAGATGGAAGAAAGTATCTCCCATCTGAACAAGGGTTTAAATACATCTGAGAATATGTAGAAAATCTTGCATAGAAACATTCCCTAAAATTCATATTCTAGAAAGAAATATTCCTCACATTATGTTGCTACTCTTTTTATATGGATATTGCAAGGAAACAGTGTGATAATTTATGTAAAATCCATGCCTTGAT
This sequence comes from Pedetes capensis, assembly GCA_007922755.1. Classification (NCBI taxonomy): domain Eukaryota; kingdom Metazoa; phylum Chordata; class Mammalia; order Rodentia; family Pedetidae; genus Pedetes; species Pedetes capensis. Next base: position 20,049 of record VMDO01019817.1, read on the forward strand.
ACGTTTAAGAAACATTAGTTGTAGTAATCGTCATAATAAATGGAGTAAGAATAAAAACATTTTAAGAAAAGTAATATTGAATCCAAAATTATGTACAAGCCAAGCTATCATTAATGGGATTTCCAGACATGCAAACAATCAGAAAGTTTATCAACCTTGTTGTTATTGTTGTTAGGTGCCGTCGAGTCGGTGTCCAACTCATAGCAACCCTTACAGGGTTTTCAATGGCTGACTCTTTCGGGATTGCCTTGGGAGTGGATTGCTAGGCCCTTCTCCCATTTCTGTGGTGCTGGGAATTGAACTCGGGACCTCAGAGACTGCAGCACAGCACTCTACCAACTGAGCTAAATCCCAGCCCTTATCAACCTTAAGTCTTATGAAATAATAGCTCCACAATATAGTCCAGCAAGATGGAAACTAAGTTCAAGAAAGATGTCCTGAGATATAAATAGCAGTAATAATAAATTAAGTAAGTAAAATGTGCAGTTGTATTTTTTATCTTGAAGGAAAATCCTCAATGTGCTTTAGGGGCTTCAGAGCAGAAAAAAGACCTCCCCTCCCCCCCCACACACGGTATGAAATCTCATGGGTCAATTGAAAAAAGAAGCCATTTTTCTTCTACCTCATTGCTTCCCCAATTGGAATGTGATCCATGTAGTAGATCTTGTCAGTCAGACACAAACTCAGCTTAGGATATAGCTATGGGGCTCTGGTTCTCTCTCAACTTACCAAGAATGGGACACACTATTCCTAAGGAAGACTGCCTTTCCTGAGAAGTGCTAGAGCCAGACCAGGGCTGGGACACCCAGGTCTTCAAAAGATGTAGGAGGCCCAGAGTGAGTCTCCCTGTTTCCCCTGGGCACTCCCTAGGGATATTGGCACCTGATTAACAAAACAATCGTGACAGGCACAGGGACAGCACCATTCCTGTAGGTAGGTGTTATCTCTTGCTTTGCTTTAGACCAATTGTCCAGGCCCTTCAAGGAAGAAATGCCTTTCTTAGTTATACTCAGTAGGGCAGGTGCATGCCCAAGTGCTCCACAGACTCCTAGACTTCCTGAGCAAGAGTCCATATACCATTAAGTGGCACTAGCTGACTCAATCAATTTTTTCTAATGTAATTTCTATGATTCCAACTCATGCCTGATCATGTGTGTTCTAATACCTTACACCTGCCCTTATTTTTCAACCCTTAATGTTTCAAGTGAAATTACTAATTCAGTAAACGAGAGTTTCAGAAAAGCATGATGATTGCCCGTGGGAGACAAGACTTTGGACAAAGTAATCACTGATGTTCGTCTCCTATCTACACTTGGTCTTGCCTACCTAGGGTGCTATATACCCAGGGAAGGAAGAGAGTCCTTCTCTTCTGTCTTCCTTCATTTAGCTACTTTCCTGTTTCTTCCAGATATCCTACACTCTCCAATCATCTTTTGGTTTTCAGAAAAACACACTACTCTACCATTTTTCTGAGCAAATACTACTCACAACTCACACAGACAAGTTCCCTGTTCTCCCCAAACCTCAGTAACACCATCTGTACAAGAGAAGGTCAGAGCCCATGGAGTTTTCTAGACATTCTAATGAAATCTCCTAGTACTTTTCAAGGGCATATCTGACCATGTGAGTAACTTTGGGGAGGGGGTCAGAAGCAGGGAGAGATTTATGCATTTGGGTCTGGCTGGCAAGACTAAAGTTGCCTAACATGACATTTGTGTTATGCACAGTGACTTGGTGGGTACAGCAAAATCAAGCATTTAGTAAGAAGAAGAAACAAATGTTCTCTGCCTCCATACCTTGCTATCATGCATGGATTCACCAAGGCAATATGGCCCCATACCCCAGGCTCTTGTCTGCAACAGGGAGCACTGTGCTCATCCTGTGACTCCATAGTCACCTCTGAGGCAAAACAACAGAGCAAACACTGGTCAGCCTAAGGAAACCTGGAGCCATATCATTTGCCCTGCCTGGACCTGGACAGGGAGACTCTCTTCCACCCAGTCATGTGTGTCAGCCCCCTCAGGGGTAATCAGGCACCAGGGCTGGTAGGTAAAATCAGCACCCTGTGTTCTTCGGCTCTTGACATTTCCCTGATCACACAGGCTTCCATCTGATGTGGAACAGGAAGTACACTTTGAGTCTATCAGGAAGTACCTTCTCACATCAATGATGAGATCATTGAGTCCTAGAGAGGAATATGAAGGGCTTTCTTTATCACACAGTGCTCAACATCGGTGTAGAGTCTAGAACTAACAAGTTGAGCTGACTTCTTAATAAGGTCACATTTGATGGCTCCAGTTGATCTTGGCCATAGAAGTTGGTGCATAGGATTGACAGACATTCCAGTGATGGAACAACACAAGATAAAGAATCAAAGCAAAAGTAAATGGGGGAAGATACTGCAGATGGAAGAAAGGTAGCTAAGGTGATCTTCTACAAAGCTGAAAATAACTTATTCTCAGTGGGGTCTTCAGCACCCCAATCCACTCTCCAATTTAATTGTATCTAGTCTATGTGTTCTACTTTTAAATCACAGCTGTGAGACAAGTGACCTAACATATGATCTCTCTTCTCTGTTCATGAAAAGGAACAAAGGAAGCTTTAGAGACAATCTCTCTAGCCCCTTCTCATTGTAATTTTGGTAGAACTGAGATCTGGAAATGTGAAACTGTTTTCCAAAAGTGGTTATCAAATCCAGTGTGGTACAAGAAAGTAAAGTGGAAATACAGTGATTTTTTAAATCACATATTTGTTTAATTCTCTCTAATTTGTTACTCAATTGTCCATTTATACTAGTGTGGACTCATGGAATTTTTATATACATTATGTTGTAATTTGTTTTATTGCTCAAGGGATAACAAATTTCGATGAATAGACACAATTCTCACTAGTAATACGGCTTACACCTATGTAATAACCATTTATTATAGCAAAAGCCTCTGTGAAGGAAAAATACAGGATATATAAGAAGAAATTGGTTAGAAGCACTCTTAGAATAGGGGATTTTAGAACACTGTAATAAAAGACAGATCAAGTGTACCTAAAATACATAAACACATAGAGGATCAGAAGACAAGTCATAGCTTTAAATATTTATATCAAAGAATATTAAATATAAAAAATTGACCAAAATATTCATTGAATATTTGAAGATATAAATTGAAGATAAAAAAGACAGTACAAACCAACAAAAAGTAATAATAAAGATCAACTTATAAAATCAAGAATAAAAATAGTGGATCAAAACCATGTTTCCAAAAAAAATTTCAAAATGCACAGAACAGCAGGTCTTGGGATCAAAATAAAGAGGAAAGAAGAAGATGAATACAGTAAAGAAGATGAGGGAGTCACCACTGAAATTTCAGAAGAAAAAGAAACCCTGAGACAACGTGGCAGACCAGCTTCCTTTCTCACCACTTGGATGCTGCACTGACCTACCAGCTCCTAAAGATAAGTAGGCTGGACAAGGGACTAGGATGTCATATGCCATCTGCCTGGGCCTTATTTGAATGAGCTCTGAGACAACCACCTGCCCCAGACCTTGCCTGATAAGCAGCAGGGACCATAACGTCAAGGTTCATGGTGAATAATGTTTTAGCTTAATCAGTGCAGTTGCAGGCAAACTTCATGAGAATTAGAAAGGAGACTAGCTGGTGTGCTCCATCGATCAGAAAAGTTTCATCCCAAATTGGCCCTGCTACTCAGAGATGCCAGCACAGGACAGAGCCAGAAGAGACTGGCTGAGCTGTACAAAGGAAAGGCTCAGGGCCTTCCGTTCCTGCATCACCCTCCTGTGGCTGTGGAAGGAGAAGTGCAGCCACCCTGGGTTGACAGGGGTGTCCTTAGGTCACCATGGCTATGGTGGGTTCTTCTTAGTTGTGCTTCTCTGTCTCACATTCACATTAGTGACTTCGAATGAAACTTGCCCTCTTATCCCTATTTCAGCTCCTGTTTCCTATCGAATCTAACCTGAAAAAGGTGATTTGCTGAAATACGACAAGACTGTACAAAATGCGATTATTAAGGCAGCATAACTGCAGCAAGTACAACTGCTTGCCAATTGTGTGATGTGGACAGAGCTGCTGCAGTCTCGGTCATTACTGCCACCCAGGACCCTGGAATCAGGTGCTGAGTGGGTGACAAACTACTTTACCCTGGGAAGGAAGGCTCTTCTGTCCTGTCTGCTTGAGGCACTCAGAGGAGATCTGAGCATAGAAGCATAGCCCTAGGTATTAAAGGTGAGGAAAGCGACCCTCTCTGTGTTCAGTTTCTGCAGTAGGAGGTCAGCACTATCACTCATCAGGTCCCAAATAAGGACTCAAATATGGAGGTGCAAAAACACAAGAAAGGCTGGGGTTTGGCTCAGTTGGTAGAGTGCTGCTCCGCACTCTCTGAGGCCCTGCATTTGATCCACAGCACCACAAAAATGGAAGAAGGACTTGAAAACCCACTCCCAAAACAATATGGAAATAATCAGCCATCAAAAACTCTATAAATAGCCGAGAAGTGCTGACATAGTGCCAGGCACGGCACAGTTTTGGGGAGTTTTCCATTTGTTGCATATAGGATTACTATGACAGCATCTAACAACAACAAAACACAAGAAGGGGGTTTGACACAGTGGGTTGTGAAAAAGCATACATATATCTCCTACACTGTGGGTCTTCATAGAGTCCCAAAGGCCCCCATGCAACTGCCTTATAAAAGCAGTCAGATCTCTGCAGTTAGTGCTGAGGACACATCCGTAATGATGGGAAACAGGAGAAGATCTGGGGCTGCATAATGTTACTGAGGTACCCAAAGTTTCCACAATGACAATCCAATACTCAGAACAGGCAGTGCTGTTAGGAAATATTATCATTTGCACGAAGTTCATCTGCTACCCTGTTCCTTCTGGAAGCTTAGGGTTTTTAAGATAAGGAGTTTGTACTGAGTCTGGAAACCCCGATATCATATCTGCAGGCTCTCTGTGCACCCTGTGCTTTATGAGGGAGACAATCTTTGGATGATCTTTTGGCAGTTTGCTAGGCCTTGTTTTTCTTACCCTGCTGGGATTGTGCTCTTGCCAGTGTGCGTGTTTGTCCTCAGGTGTCCTGAGTGACAAAGGCCATGCATAGACCACCAGGGGTTCCTTGGCCATAACAGATTCTCTTAGGCACAATTCTCCATTGAACTGAAGTAGGATCTCTGATTTCATAGCATCCAGACAAACACCCTCATGCTGCAGGGGGAAAACTGGAGCCCAGAGGAGCCCTCCAAGTTCACTCTGGGAGTCAGGAGAAGATGCCCTGTTTATGCACAGTCCTGGGGAGGCTCCTCAGGGAGAAAGTGGTGGCATCTGAGGAGTGGGACATAGGGCAGGAACGCTGCACTGTCAGCCTAGCTCTGGCTCCATTCAGAGATGCAACAACCAGTGGAGCGGCAGACATACTGAAATACCAGACTGTTAGTCCACTATGATAACAACCCTTGCACTGTCAAAGGAATAAAGGGAAAGTATTCCCGGGAAGGGTTGGGTCTCAGTCCTATCTTAGCTGTTCATAGTAATTGCTTGTGATCTTTTTAATATCTGTGATGTCAGCTAGAGTGTCTCCTTTTCTATTTCTGATTTTGTTATTTAGATCTTTTCTCAGTTAATACAGCTAAAGCTGGGGTTTAGCTCAGTGGGTAGAGTGCTGCTCTGCCCTCTCTGAGGCCCTACGGTTCAATCGCCAGCACTGCACAAAATGGGAGAAGGACCTGGTATCCTACTTCCAAAACACTCCTGAAACAATCTGCCACTGAAAACCCTATTAACAGCAGAGAAGCACTGACATAGTGCTGGGCCTTTGCACATTATCTGGGAGTGTTTCGTTCTGTTGTACATAGGGTCACTATGAATTAGACCTGACTCGACAGCAACTAACAACAACAACAACATAAGCCTTGATATTTTATATTTTAATTTTAATTTGCCTCAAGGTACTTTCCAATTTCTCTCTTGATTTATAATTTGGGTATTAGTTGCTCAAAGTTGTGTCGGTCTACTTCCACATATCTGTGAATTTTTCATTTTCCCTTTTGCTATTACTTTCCAGTTTCATGTCACTGGGGTTGAAAGAGTTACTAAGTATGATTTCAATCCTCTTAAACTTGTTAAGATTTGTTTTGTGATTTTATATATTCTATCCTGGTGGAATATTCTGTGTGTGAGAAAATGTATATTATTTTCTTGAATATAATGTTCTGTATGGGGCTGGGATTTAGCTCAGTTGGTAGAGCGCTGCGCTGCCGTCTCTGAGGTCCCGAGTTCAATTCCCAGCACTGCAAAAATGGGAGAAGGGCCTGGCAATCCACTCCCAGGGCAATCCCGAAACAGTCAGTCATTGAAAACCCTATGAGGGTCACTATGAGTCGGATACCGACTCGACGGCACCTAACAACAACAATGTTCTGTATATGTCTGTTGTTGTATTGGGTGCCATAAAGTGGAGTCTCACTCATAGCAACCCTCATAGGGTTTTCATTGGCTGATTGCTTTGGGATTGCTTTGGGAGTGGATTGCCATGTCCTTCTCCCATTTTTGTGGTGCTGGGGATCAAACCTGGGTGCTCAGACAGTACAAAGCAGCACTGTACCAACTGAGCTAAACCCTAGCCCCATATATGTGTGTTAGGGGCATTTAATCTATAATTTTCAAGTCATCCATTGTTCTTATTTTGTCTGGACGTTCTATGCATTCTCTTTTTGTTTGTTTTTTGAAACAAAGTCTCCCATCCAAATACTAACCAGGCCTCGTCCTGCTTAGCTTCTGAGATCTGCCCAGGGGGCTATGGCTGCAGGCTAATGGGCCATTAGCAATATCTTTTATAGATGTATGAAAAATACGAATTCATTGAGAACCATAGGTCTTAAGTGTAAGGTATATAATTAATGTTTTATTCCTTAATTTGTTCCTTTAAGATCTCCACGAAAGTACAAAACTTCATTTGCTGGTAAAGTCAAAAGTCTAACTTAAGTTTATTTTGAAATGTGTTTCCCAAACAATAACTATTTGAGTTCTTTCTGCACTCTTGTAAAAGTGTGTGTTGTTCCTACTTTCTTGCCTGCTAAGAACATATGTGTATAAGCAATGGTAAAAAAAAATAACTTTACTAATACCCCTAGGAGAATTGAACCTGCTCCCACAGAAAAAAATCTCCCTGGAGCAGATTCTCTATCTACTTGTTACAAATGGCCAGCTGGGGGTGTTCTTTTGGTCTCTCTGGATAGAAATTCACAGACAGGAAAAAAGTGGCTCCCTCAGTGTCAGTAATTATGGGCCCTTGAATGTCAAGGGCCTATAGGCTGGGCAAACAGACTCTGAGGCTTATAATTCTCGGCCTTAAGGACTAGAAACTTATATCTCACTGCTCTTGAAGACAAACACTTACAGCTCAAGGTGCTCAGGTCAGATCTTGCTCTGAACCTTGATTGCCAGCAACCCAGCTCTTAGTGGCATATAGAGTCATGTGCTTCCAAAAGCAGCTAACATTGTCAAGTAACAAGCATTATCAGTGTTATGGCCCCTGAGCTTTGGGCATTGGGGCCCTTGGCTCCTAACTGCAGCTAGCATTGGCAGCAGCTGACAAAGGCTAGTGTTATAGCCCTTGAGCTTTGAGTATTGGAGACCCTCAGCTCTAGATGCTCTCTAGAATTCTTTTAGTAACTTGGGCCCATAGTCTCCTGACCTTGGCTCTGTACAGCCTATGGCTTTGCAATCTGAGCTCTTGGCTATCTCTTCACCTTCTCAGTACTTCTGCTGACTCTCATTATCTCATACACCATAGCTCTTGCCCCTGGTCACTCTCCTGGCTTCTTTAGCTGCCCCTACCACTGCTGCCACCTCAGCCACTACTATAGCCTTGGCTGCTACAGCTACCTCTTCTGGCACAGCTGATGTCCTCTGCCACTGCCTCTACTGTTAGTTTCTTCTTCCTGTTACCATCTAAGCTGATGATAAAGACTAAAGTTTGTTAACCACTTGGGAGCATGTCTTCATTGGGGCCTAATGTTGCATTAGAGAGGTCACATAAGGAGAGGATCTCCTGGCATCTATAATAAAGACTTAAAGAAACCCTGGATGCGGTGGTGCACACTTAATGACTTGAGAGGCTGAAGAAAGAAGATGGCAAGTTTGAGGCCAGAGGCAGCCTACACAATTTAGCAAGACCCTGTCTCAAAATAAAATGTTAAAGAAAAGAGGAGGGGTGGCTAGAGTGCAGTTCAACGGTAGAGCACTTGCCAAGCATGCCTGAGGCCCTGGATTCAACACTCCAGTACTGAAAGAAAAAAAATACCTCACAGAAAATTCAACTGAATATTCTAATAACATTTAGCAGTACTTAATAGTATTTAACAATGCTTACCAGTGTTAACTCCTGCCCCAGGCCCACAGGGAGAAGTGGATCTCTCTGATCTGTCTCATACCAACTCTTCTCTTTCTTTCTACTCTAACCTTATCACTACCTCAGGGCTTTGCATCATTTTGCTTTGCCTCTGTGCTTCTTTCTTCTAATTCTAGGTTTGTCCTCATTGAGCTGTAGTTCACATTTAGGAAAAATATCTTTTCTACTTGATTATCATGTCAATAACTTAGTGGGTCTAATTTTATTTTCAAGATATTTGTTTGCAGCCTCACACACTGACTAAGATATTTCTACTTTCAAAACAGTTTGATATTCACAGCAATTTTATACCAAAATATATAAGGATACACAGGGAAGGAAATTATATTCCAGTCTTTCTGTGAGCATAAAGTAAAAAGTCCTAAAAACTTAATCAGTGAATTTTATCATATGTGAAAATAGTGATACATCATGAACAATTAGGGATTTATTTTAAGAATCTATGGCTGGTTTAAATTTCCACATTAAGTCAATTAAATACTTTCTATTAATAGAATATGGGAGAAAATTATGATTATTTCCATATCAGCTGCAGCCTCCTGAGTTTCTGGGATTATAGGTGTATGCCACCACACCTGGCTTTATTTAGTATTTTTAAACAAGATATAGAATTCATGATATGGTTAATCATGGACAAAATTCTTCTCCATATGTGAATGGTGAAACTAGAGAAGGAATATATTGCCAGAATACAATTGTAGGACAAATACAGGATAGATATGCTCATTCCAGAGGGAGAAATTAGAAGGAAATATGGATACATGTCCAAGGATATCCAAACTAAGAAGGGCCAACTCTGTTCTGCTTGAAAGCTCATACTCATTGTCTGTGTGTCCATGCTTTCATGGCTGGACCTACGGAGATGATGATCAAACCCTCTGTACCAATAGAAAAGGAGAACCTGCACTCTGTGACTCTGGAAGATGATGGCTACACCTTCCAGAATCAAAGTGACAGTGGCTCTGGACAATGAGCATGAGACTGTGATGGCAGGGGTAGGTTTGTTGTCATTTGAACTCACTTAGAGTCACTCTTCCCTTTCTATGAGGACCAAACATGTTCTTGACTATCAGTCCAGTCCCTACCTATGTTGTTGTTAGGTGCTGTCGAGTCGGTATCCGACTCATAGCGACCCTCTGTACAACGGGAAACACTATTGTCAGTGCTTCTCTGCTGTTCATAGGGTTTTCAGTGGCAGATTGATTTTTGGGAGGGGGTTGCCAGGTCCTTCTCCCAAGCCTACAGCTTCTGGTGTTCCCAGGTGGTCTCCCATCCAGGTACTAACCAGGCCCGACCCTGCTTAGCTTCCGAGATCTGATGGGATCGGATGCCACAGGGCTATGGCTGCAGGCGTCCCTACCTATAGAGTTACAGAAGTGTGATAACCTTGCTTGATTTGATCCAGTATCTATGAAAAGAGGTTCAAGATTACTATGCCAAATCTTTCTATAAAGAAAATGGAGGAGTAGGATAAACATCCTAATTTCAGTAAGATAGACACATTTCTATGGAGGAGATGGACCTGGAAACCAAACACCTTATCCCTGGTCCAGTCATTATTTTACTCCATCATGTTGGTTTCTGCTTCTGGAGAATTGGTCTTTCTTGGAAGCTTCCTTCTGAAACTAGAGAGAAGGGTGTGTAAGCTGCACAGTTTAAATGTTGAAGGCACACTCCCCCAAACCATTGTAGTTGGTCCTCTGGTCTGCCTCTCCACAGATGACATTGTTTAACTCACTGCTTTTTGCTGAAGCATTAGAGACTTGATGCTTCACTCTTTGGGACATTTACATCTTAAAGGAAGGTATGGGAGGAAGAGCATACTTGAACCAAGTGCAAGGAGGCGAAGTGATGGGCTGGTAGGATTGAAGGCACCAGTAGGTGAGGGACTTCCCTAGTGCCTGCTGCAATACATCTCCCTGACATTTTTGAGAGGGTGTTCATTTCTGAAGCCCCAAAAGGAAAGGGGTCTGAAGGGCTTAAGTTTGGCCTCAGGTGGTACTCAGGGTGGCTGGAAGAGTCTCAGCTTTATGTACTGATGTTGGGTTTTAGACAGAATTCTAGCAATGTATCCTTGCTTAGTATTTTCCCAAATTCTCCAAGAATGTTCCCTCCTTTTATTTTGGAACTGCCCATTGTAGGAATAGCTCTCAGCCCCTAGATTAAGAGGAAACAAGAGATCTCAGGAGTCAACAGTAAATGATGCAGAAAGTTATCTTTTTATTAGAAAGCAAGTATTTGAGGAAGCGCCATGTTTAGAAACCCCAAGAGAAGCAAATGGGAGCCAGAGATGTCATCCATGGACAAAGGATTTGGGACCACATGGGAGCCTGCTTCTTGAAGATACTACAGACTTCACTCAGGTCAGATGACTCCTAGGGAGAGAGAGAACAAACAGTCCTGTGAGGACAGTGAAAGGTGGAGGGTGGGAATGGGAGTTGGGATCCTTGTCATTTTAGGCTCCAGCTAAACCAACCTCTGCAATGATGGTGCTAGGACACTAATAGTCAGTTGGGTCCCTCCTTTCTGTTGCTTACCCTCTCTTCAGAGGAAGCATTACTTAATGCAAATAGGTGGGAAGCATCATTTGTCTTCCCTGAGTTTCAAATTTCTTTCCTGGTATTGAAAATTTCCACCTGGCACCTGTGATTCCTCACTACTTTGTGACTACTTTTCATTTCTCCTGCCTCACCAACAGGAAACTTTCCTTGTACTCCTCTATTTCTAGTATTCTGAGGGAAAATGTAGCTAATTCCTGGACGTGCAGTCTCTGGAGGAGGATAGATGATCTTTACCAGAGATGTAAGAACACTTATTGGTGTGAAGAAAAAGAATATTAATTGGTATTATACTTCATACCAATAAAAGCAAGAAATTAAGCTTTAATAATCCAAAGTGTAAGAATTAACAAGATTATATCATAAACTTATAAATACATAGGTGATTGTTGTTGTTTGTTGTTGTTAGGTGACGTTGAGTTAGTATGTGACTCAGCAACCCTATGTGCAACAGGCAAAACACTTGTCAGTGCTTCTTTGCTATTCATAGGGTTTTCAATGGCAGATTGATTTTTGGGAGTGGGTTGCTGGGTCCTTCTCCCAAGCCTACAGCACCTGGTGTTTTTAGGCAGTCTTCCTGCTTAGCTTCTGAGATCTAATGGGACTGGATACCACAAGGCTGCCACTGCAGGCTTAAATAAGTTGTAGATGTTCCAAATTTTTTCACTGGAGAGTATGTGTGAAATAAAACAGAAAGCCACTAACAATACTCACTAAGGGGATGAATTCAGGACCTAGTCATAGCCCAGATAGCTTTCTCTGCCTCACCCACACATTCACCTCAGCAGGGAATGGTGCCCATCTCCCTGAAGTTTGTAACACAGCACACCCATTAGTGTTGGCAGTGGGTTTACATCCCATAATGGGCCCTGGGAGTCTTCATGTACCGTTTCTGGACATTGGAGCAGGTATCTATCTCAGCTGGTTAAAAACAAAACAAAACAAAACAAAACTTACCTTAGTATAGGTCCATGTCTTCAGGTGGTTAATGAATGTATTAGTAATTAAGTTCACGGTCACTTTCAAGATGTCTTCTCTTTGAAAAATGGGTATGTTCTTCTGATGCCTCAAATGCTGGTTTATTATACACACGTCTATGATGCCTTTCATGGTATTCTCTGTGTCTATGTCCATGATCTCCTCTGCCTCTTTGTCTACTTTCAGTTACGGAATATTCTTCTTCTTTGTTAAATTGTGGCTGGTCTTTGTCATCTTGATCAAGTTCACTCACAGAAATCTCTTCAGATATTTGTTGGGTTGACCCTGTTGCACAAAAAGTATGTCTTGTTCTCTACTTATTATTTCTGTACATCATGTGATTGTTATAAATCAGGACCACTGCCAACTACCTATGGTTCTCTTTGGGTCAGGTACCTGAATTGGGATGTAACTCATTGCCACATCTGTTCTCCATGATGCCATTGAATTTTGTGTCTAATTGGAAGTAAAGATGACCTAGCTGCCAGTCTTGCCACTCACCTTGTAAATGATAATAAATATATTTGAGTTACATTACCACTTCACCTCACTGATGCTCATACAAGGCCTTGAGTATCAGTGGAGAAGAATCAATTCTCATTAGTGATAAGAACCTCTGAGTGAAGTGGGTTCTGCTCACTCCCAGGGTACCCTTAAAGGACATTCTCATTGAGTGTCTTTCCCCAGCCACTGTCCCCCACTCACCACGGTATCCAGTCACAGATGCTTGCTTCTCCAGAAGGAGGAGCAGAGAAAGGATGAAGAAGATGGTAGGCTTCATCTTTCCAGAGAGGGCCTTCGCTGAGGCTGAGTTGGGCTTCTCATTTATATCTCCCTTGACTGGGCGTGTCTGAAGTTGCAAAGGTACTGCCTTTTCTTACTTATCTGTATATACTAGTTTTTTCCCCTCTACTCAGTAGGGGGCATTGGAAATGTCACCAAGATTGTACAAGGACGCAATGCCAGAAACTTTCTCTAACCTCCACAAGCCTAAGCAAATCTCTATTGACACTTAGAGATTATCACAAATGTATCCGTTTTTCAGAAGAAACTCAGACCAAGTTGGGGAAGAAACTTGCTTCAGGTTACAAAGGTAACCAGGGCCTGATCAACTTTCATAGTCTAAGTGTTGGGCTCTTCCATATGCCATCATTTTCATGATGCATCAAAGTACGTCTCTGTACTTATGCTTGCTTCATAATCAGCTTCAGATATGTATTTTGCTTGGAAAAGAGCCATTATAGAAGTAGAAAGTCACAGAAGAGAATGCAACTAAAGAGAGCCAAAGAAAGCCTCAATAATAAATGGAGCAATGGAGGCTGCAGTTTAGTGGTATAGCACTTGTCTAGCATTCATGTGGCCCAAGATTTGATCCTCATCACCATAAAATGAAACACCACAAATACAAAAAAAAAAAAAAAAAAAAAAAAAAAAAAAAAAAAAAAAAAAAAAAAAAAAAAAAAAAAAAAAAAAAAAAAAAAAAAAAAAAAAAAAAAAAAAAAACAGCAAAGGAAACTAAGTATAGATTGGACATAGCAAAGTAAAAATTTACTGTGAGGTTCATAACCATAAACATTGACATGGGCCCAAAGTCTTCAATACTATGTACCAATGTAAGCAAGAAAATTTTGCATGCTTATATGTTTTGTAGATTCTAGTAACACTGATGAGAAGATCAATATAGTTGTATTGTGTTGGCAGCTGAAAGATGGAGAATACCTATAGGCTTTTCAAGAAGTCTGCATGTATAGTGGAATGAGAGGTGAGGCTTCACCTGGAGAGTCAGATGAGCTACAGAAATGTTTTAAAGGATGAGAGGCATTAAACCTGTTTGAATGGTGAAAGGAACCACTGCTAGAAAAAGAAAGAAGAATGTTGTTTTCCTTAATTCTTACAATGACATCCACCTGAAGAACACAGTATCTGTTTTCATGGAAATTTTTTATGGAAGTTTAAACAGTTGCAGCTCCCAACTAGCTATTGGGAATATTTATCACCATTGATGAATTTATTAATATATGGAGATATAATCCAAAGGTGAATATTTCCACCTTATGCAGAAGCACCATTTTCTGCAACGGTGAGAACAGACTGATGTTCCCATATGACATTCTTTCACAGTGATTCCTGAGGACTGTGGTGTGGGTACCACAGAGAAGACAAGAGCTTCCCTGCAGTAGCCTGTCTGCACTTACAGCAGCATTGAGGGGTGGGAATGGGTTGGAGGGAAGATGGCTTGAAAACATTTTCTTTCGTTCTATCCTAAAAGCTTAATCTGCCATAGGGAGTACTTCAAAGAAGAGAAAAGGGGAAAAAAAAACAATCATAGTTTTATGGAATAAAAATAGGTAAAAATTAACATAAAACATGAGCTATGTGATTTTATTCTGCTCTCCTACCAAGGTTATCTCTTTGTCCTTAGGACAATGATTACTTCCCTTAGCAGAAACCTCAGCCAATTACATCAAAATGTCTCTGGCATAAAATTGCTGACTGTGCCTGCTTATGTTCGCACTCCCCCCACTTATTTGGAAGAAATATCAGAAATGGCTCTATTCAGAACTTGATAGTGAAAGAAAGAACCCGATGACTTTGATCACATTTTTGGATTAAAGAACATATTCCTTTATCTAATGTAGAACAGGAAGTGCATTTTGAGTCTATCAGGAACCACCTCCTCATACTAATGATGAGATTATTGAGTCCCAGGGAAGAGGATGAAAGGCTTTTATAATCAGAGTACTCCATGGCCATGTGGACTCTAGAACTGAGATGTAGAGTTAAATTCTTAATAAGGTCACATTGGCTGGTCAGTTGATCTAGGCCATAGAAGGAGAGAGAAAGACATTCCAGAGCAATAGACAGCCCATAGAAAAGCATCACAACAAAAGTAGTGTAAATTGGGGAAGGTGCTGCAGATGGAAGGCGATGTAGCTAAAGTGATCTACAAATCTGAAAAGAACTTACTCTCAGGGGGTCTTCAGCACACCCACTCCATTCTCCGATTTAGCTATCAACTCTATGTGTTGTCCTTGTATCTCACAACTGTGAGAAAAACCATTTTCATAAGATCTTTTATCCTTTTTTTGGGAAAAGGAATGAAGGAGTCCTTATAGACAATCTCTCCAGCCTGTTCTCATTGTAATTGGTGGTATGGAGGCCTAGAAATATGGAAGAATTCTCCAAAAGATAGCAAATCCAAATTTGCTGGGGTATTGTTTGAGTAGGGACTGAGACAACCACCCCTCACTCTGTACCTTCCCTGATATGCAGCAGGGACTGTAATGTCAAGAATCATAGTGACTAACATTTCAGCTTAAGTAAGCACAGCTGTGGGCAAACATCATGAGAACTAGACAGGAAACTCTTTAAGTAGTTGGCATACTCCATCAATCAGAAAAGTTTCATTCCAAATTGGACCTGGTACTCAGAGACACCAGCACAGGACAGAGCCAAAGAGGATGCACAGGAGAAAGGCACGAGCCTCTAAGTTCTGTCTCAACCTATTGTGGCTGTGAAAGGATGATTGAAGCCACCCTGGCCCAAGAAAGGTATGTTTGCCCCAGAAAGGAGGCTTGGGTCATACTACTTGGGAGCCTCTAAGAGTAGTGCTGGTGGTAGCTGAGGACAAGAGGACTTTGAATGGAGGGTGGTAGCTGAGGACAAGAGGACTTTGAATGGAGAGATAGGAGAGGGATTTTGACCTATAGCAGCCGACGCCTGCTGCAGATGCCAAAGCTGTTGTGTGCCCTACTCCTGTTCTTTGCAATGGATTCCCCAGGGAGAAGACACACCAGAGCTATGTTGGAGCTGTGTCCAAGTGTGTGTGGAGACCAGGATCCCCTCAGCACCTTGGTGCTTTGTGTCTGCCTGATGTTCCAGCCAGACCATGCTTCAAGGAGCACCTTGCTAACCACTGTGGAGTGTGGTTGACTGACCCTCTATCTTGATGCTTGAGTTGAGAGATCAATGGGAACTGTGAATAATTTTAGTTCAGCACAATTTCAAGTTAGTAGACTAGTATCTCTGTTGAGGGCAGAGCATAATCACCAGCCTTGGGAAAAAGCGATAATCTAGGTAGGAGTTCAGAGGGGTTCAGATTAAAATCATTTAGCTCACATCTTTCCTTTGATGACTTAGTATATTTTATCTCTGTTATTTCCATAAAAACATGATTTTTTTTTCCCCTCACTCCATTTTCACAGCATTCTGCGTGGTAGATTAGGATTTTAGGATAGCATTAATGAAAATATACTCTCAACCTGTCCTGCCCCTAACCACACTCCATGCTTTCTCTGAATGCACATAGGCTCTGCCTGGGGATGCTCTCCTCTTCTGTTGTCTGCCAATACAAAGTCTGCCTGGGTGAAATGAAGGGAATGTCCTGTGGGCCATTGACACTGTCCTCACGGTTGCAGGAAGCTGCACTTCTACATGAAGTAGAAATATTGGCTTGACTTCCTGTTTCAATGTGTTAATAAATTCATCAATCGTTAAAAGTATTCCCAGCAACTTGTTGGCAGTTTTATCTGTTTAACACTTCCGCAGATAAATATATCCTGTGTTTTTTAGGCAGATTTCATGACATGAATTAAATAAGGGAATGAACGTTTTTCCTTCTTTTTCCAATAGTTGTTCCCATCACCATTCAAACATTTTAAATTCCTCCCATCCTTTTAAAACATCCCTGTAGCTCACTTCATCCTCCAACAGGCCCAGCTCTCACTCCACTATACATGAGACTTCTTGAAAAGCTTGCTGTTGTTCACTGTCCTCCAGCTGACAACCCACCACAAGGGTGTTAACCTTCTTTTATCAAAGTTATTAGCAGAAAGTAAACTTTGGAGAACTTTGGGCACATGTCAACATTCATGGTTATGCATTCTGCAATCACTTTGTAGGTTAGTACGTGTTGATTATTCTCGAAACATTCTTTGGCTCCCACAATTATCCATTCTCCTCTGTTTGTCTTTATACCTGGATGATTGCTCTTTTTTGTAGTTTAAACAGAACACATCTGCAGCTTCTTTTTGCAACATGCAGAAGTATAGAATTATCTGTGATGCAACATGCATAGGACGGCATCATGGAAGGAGCCCACTCTCGGGCTATGAGGGCTTGATCAGGCCATGGTTATTTTTGACACCTGAAGTGAAGCTCTTCTCCATTCTGCACTGGTTTCTTCAGGTAATGCAGAAATTTTCTGTGCTGATCTCTAAGTATTCATAAGAATTTTCTGGGACTTGTGGGTATGAAAGAAGTTCTCTGACATTGTGTACCTCTACCCATTTCTGGGAGCATAGACGATGTGCCCTACTGAGCAGAAGGGAGGAAGCAGGTGTTTCCAGATAAGTAAAAAAGGGCAGGGACTTTGAAAACTTCAGCCACACCTATGGCACACCCAGTTAAGGAAGATATAAATGAAAAGTTCACTCAGCTTTCAGCCAGGGCCCTTTCTGGCAAGATGAAGTCTACCATCTTCTTCATCCTTTCTCTGCTCCTACTTCTGGAGATGGAAGCATTTGGGATTGGATACAATGGTGAGTGAGGAGGGTTAGTCTGAGGGAAAGAGAATCTCAGAGAATGTCCTCTAAGGGTTTTCTGGGTGTGAGCCACACTCTCACCAGGCAGGCCTTCTTCTCCAAGATGGGAATTGACTTTTCTCCACCCATCTCTACAACCCTGCGGGAACACCAGTGACCTATAAGGAAAAGATTTGGAATGAAACTTGGAACAGGACTTTGGAGATAATGTAACTCAAACACTCTTATTATCAATTACCAGGTGAGGCGAAAGGCCAGGTGAAAGGTAGATCATATGAATTTCTACTTTCACAAACACGTCATTTCCATCATGGACAAAAAAGCTCAGAAGAAATTGAATCCCAAGAGAGTTTTGTTCCGCAAACTAAAAACCACCAGGTACATGACAGTGATAACTTACAACAAGTGCAGACTATAAAGACATATGCAGGTAGAATACAACAAATGCACACTCTACAGCAATATGCAGGTTGCAGAAAAGGCTCACATTGCCTGTCAGAAGATCAGAGAGCCCAACCAAAATCCCAAAGTATTTTATCTAAGCAAAGTGTGCAGGAATTACATGCCATCGCTGAAGAAAAGACACAAGTTCATAGACAATATAGAGAAGATGGCCAATATGCAGCTGGCCAATATGTGAAAACCAAACATGGCTTAATCTATCAGGAACATCGCACAAAACACCAAGAAGCATCCCAGTATAAACAGAAACTACATGACCATAGCATTCAACAAAAAATTTCTATTCAACATCAAGGGTACAGCCAACATACCAAGGGAGGGCAAGTTCAGTATCGTCGTGGATCTATTAAATACTAAATTCATTGACCAACTGAAGACCAGGACACATATTGAGGTAAGTTTGTTACCAAATAGAGGAGATACCTACCCTAATATTTAGAAGTGGTACGTGAGGACACCTTGGGCCCATTATGGGGTTGATAACCAATGTCTGGAGTTGGGATTTAGCTCAGTTGGTAGAGTGCTGCGCTGCAGTCTCTGAGGACCCGAGTTCAATTCCCAGCACCGCAAAAATGGGAGAAGGTCCTGGCAATCCACTCCCAAGGCAATCCCGAAAAAACAGTCAGCCATTGAAAACCCTATGAGGGTCGCTATGAGTCGGATACCGACTCGACGGCACCTAACAACAACAACAACAACCAATGTCTACACCAATGAAAGTGCTGTGTTAACTTTAAGAAGATGAGTCCCATTATCTGGTGAAATGAGTGCTTGGTGGAGGCAGAGAAAGCT
>VMDO01019818.1:0-38730 GCA_007922755.1 Pedetes capensis
AATTGTGGTGCTGGAGACGTCTATTGAATATACCATGGACTGCCAAAAGAACCAACAGATCTGTCCTAGAAGAGGTACAACCAGAGTGCTCCTTGGAAGCAAAAATGGCCAAACTGCGTCTTACATATTTCGGACATGTAGTCAGGAGAGAACAATCCCTGGAGAAGGACATCATGTTTGGAAGAGTGGCAGGTCAGCGCAGAAGAGGAAAACCCTCCACCAGATGGATTGACACAGTGTCCGCAACAATGGGCTTAAACATAAATAAGATCGTTTGCCTGCCACAGAATCGGCAAGTGTTTCCATCTGCTGTACATAGGGTCATTATGAGTCGGACTCGACTCGACGGCACCTAACAACAACAACAACACAGAGCTTTAGAATGTGTGGATTTCAAGTATGATGTTTTGTGGGTATGCAGTTAGATGTTTGCAGTTTGGTATATGACATTCTACTAAGCACCTCTACTGTATGCCACGGTCTGTGCTACATACTTCCCACGGGAATTAAGGAGTCCATTCAGGCAACTTACACTGTTGTGGAGCTTTCTGCCTCTTCTGTCACCAAAGTACTCCTTCAACAATTGTTCCTGAGAGCCATGTGTTGCAGAAGGTCCTGTCTATTACGTAACTACCCTGTGCTAGGCCCTTTTGGAATACTGAAAATAGATTTCGAGCCGCCATTAATAATTTTCAGGGCATCCCACTGGTCTAGGGATCTTATTATGAGAACTGGTCTTTTTTTATTCCAAGCATTGGATAAGACTATCTATGTGACTGTCACTGTACCCAGTCCTGTCATTACAGCTGTGCTGAGGTCCTTTGAGAGGCTGTTTTACAGACTTGCCCCGCTCGGGTTACCATTTCTCTATCTTCTCCAGTTGCTTGCTGACCCAGCCTTTTCCACTCTACTTCCTTTGCGGCAGTGACCATCAAAATGTAAAAAAAGAAACCATTACACTAGGATAGAAAATAAAGAGAAGATAATGTTCCCGCCTCTCAGGAGTCTCTGGTTGTAAAAACAGTGGTCTCTGTGCTATTTTGATTGCTCACTCCGTTATGAACTTCTGGTATTTTGCTTATTCCTGTTTAGACATGATCTGCATGATGTCAATGTGTACATTTTCACTGAAACCTGTTTTTTTCCATTTTCTTAGATAAAAGTTAATTATAAACGGAAGTCCTATGATTTCACATATACTCTGAGGCATGTGAACCCCTCCTTAGAAACTCTGTTGGGAAAGCTAACTTAGATTACTTTTTTTTCTGAACAAAATACTAGCAATAATGTATGACCTTAGCATAGATTCTATAGCTATATAGCTAATGCTGAGGATGCTGACAGCTATAAACATACAGGTAGATTTAGTTAGGGGAAAGTTCTAGGATTTATTCCTCCACCTTCCCAATTCACTGTGCTATTCAAGCATGAAAGTTCAATGCATTTGGAATAAAAATATCATTCTCTGAAAAATTGGGATGCTTAAAGAATCAGTATAGCTTCAGTTTTGCAAGATAAAATGTTCTGGGAATCTGTTTTACAACAATATGAATATTCGAACACTAATTGCATTAGTCAACTTTCTGTTACTGTGACAAAATACCTGAGATAATAAACTATTAAGGAGTAAAGGTTACTTAGGCTTGTGGTTTCAGAGGTTTCAATCCATCATCACTTGGCCTTGTTGCTTTGGGCTAGGGGCAGTATAGTGCATCATGGCAGGAGCATGAGGAGGAGGAGGAGGTGTACATAACTCATGGCAGCCAGAAAGCAAAAGAAAGAGGCAGGAACAGGCCTATGTGCCTTTCAAGGGTGCACCCCCAATGACCTAACTTCCTTCAAGTAGGCTCTACATCCTGAAGGATCCACCACCTCCCAGGAGCATCACGGGCTGCTGACCCTGCCCTCACTGTGTGAGCCTTTGGGGGACATTCAGGATCCAAACAATTGCACTGATCGACCATACACTTAAAAATGGTTATGATAGTAAATTTTATGTTAGGTGTTTTTTAGCACAGTAAAAACAATCAGATGTTATCCATTCATCTCCTATAACCGATATTTCTTAATGCCTGCTGAGTGTCAGCCACATGACCAGACTATGTGCGATACATGTTACTATGTAAGGATTGCATTTGGTATCTGTAGCCCAAATTTTCTACTGTTTTTGTTTTAAATACTTGAAGCATTTTAGTCTCTTGTGGTTATACTACCAGAGAAATGTGATTGTGATTCTTAATACACAGCCAAATAAAACCTATGAACAACAACCCACTAAAACTACTTTAGTGGTACAGACTTTTAAATGTGTCATTAATAATATACTCTGTGCATATTCGCTATTTGGGATCTTGGAAGGCGGACAGACAGAAAGAGATGGAAGAAAAGCCTAAGTTGCACTTAGTGTTTCCAGTGTTCCAAAGCCTGGATATAAATGAAAGATGAGCATTTCTGCTTAATTTATCTGGCCTGGTTCCTGTGCCTAATGGCTGCGTATATACCATAAACACTGCAAAGAAGCAACCATGGAAACACTTGTTTTCGTATTGGGCTAAATTTACTCTGGGTTGAATATTAACACAGTGCCTGGCAGTACTTTAAAAGCAAAAATAGCTTAAGCGTGATTCACTCTGAGTCACTTACTGCCAGTGCTGCTATACTGCCTGGAGCTTGACATTGGACAAGTTGGCAGCCTGTATTGCTACATTTTTTCTAGGAACTCTGAACACATTTCATTCTTGCGAATTTGCTTGTGCAATGATATTAAATAGAGTAATATGTTTATTTTGTTTCAAAGTCAAATGAATTTGAGAATGGTGAAACTGAAGTATTTTTCTTGGGCTTTCTGGAAAAGCTAGCTTCTCAGAATTCGGTGATTATAAGACTTTATTTTAGAAAGAATTGTAAAGTATCAGAGAAGTTTTGTTTTAGATGCTTTGGACATCTATTGAGACCACAAGGACTGAAAATCAGTTGTTAAAAAGAGCCCCGTAGTTGTATTCTGCAGGATTCATTAATTTTCTGACATTACCAGACAAGATGGTTTGTGCCGTTCACAAAGCTCGTTTTTTTTTTTTCCTCTTAATAAGGTGAGGCAGGCAGTGTACCCCACTGTATAGTTAAGGTGAGTGTATAACTGACAAACTGTTCTCTCGTTACTAAAGGTTATATAATGGGAAGTTCATGAATTTTGAAAGGCAGACCAAACCCACCCCCGGGATTTCTATTGGCTCTTTAAACATTGCGTGCCTTGCCCTGAGTAAACCCACGTGGCTGAGAACTAGTAAGTGAGCAGCTTGTTGGCTGACTGTGGGAAAACCTAGGAAGGATCAGTTGATCTCATCTGGGCAGGAGTCAGAAGTGGCTGAGAATCTAAAACTATATATATGAGGATGGTTTTCCCTTGATGTTGCAATCCTTATTTTAACATGTTTTTGTGTTTAGCTTCTGGAGTTGCCTAACAGTATAATTTCAATTGAGGTTTAGTTTCACCTCTAATTTTAAACTGTAGGGAACATGACTTTCTTTTTTTCTTTTCTCTCTCTCTCTCTCTCTCTCTCTCTCTCTCTCTCTCTCTCTTTTTTGCTATTGTTTTGCCTTAGGATTTCAGTGATTTCTATAGAAAGAGTTTTTCTGTGACAATCTACAACCAAAATGAGCCTAACCTAATTCTTGATATTATTTTGAAATAGTTTTACCATAAAATCTTACATTAGAAGATGCAGCTCTCTCAGAGAATTTCAACACAGTTGCATAAATGGTGTTTCATATTACAGCTTGTCCTCTGCTTGACTTCATTCAGATTAATAAAAGGACTCTTTCAGAAGGATCAGGTGAGTTACCATCATTATTAAAAAAAAAGAAGAAGAAGAAGAGCTTACTCATAATATATCCTGTGTTGCTAAGTTTTCAGAGTTAGCTATCTCAACCACACCCAAAAATCCTTTCAGAGGATTGAAAGCTGCCTGTCCACTTATGCTGGCTCAGAGTTTCTTCCCAGTAAAGCAAAAGAGCTGAGATGGTTATGAATTTTCCATGAGACATATGATGATTGCATGAACACTAACATTTGGAAATTGAGTGGCTGCCAAGACTCCAATGTAATACGCAGTTCCTTATTCTGTGGCTAGAGATCCCTTCGAGCAGGGCTTTCTGTCTAGGGCCCTGTGGCTGCCAAAAATATCCCTGAGGTATTTTTGTATCCCAGAGGGGTATCATCACCATGCCTAGGAGCTAGAGGAGGGAATGCCCGTCTTGCTGTAGCATTCCCCTGACTTGTGGTCAGGCAGAGTCTCTGCTACTACATTTTGGAGGCATACGAATTTTTTTGCATGCCTTGAAAATGGGCTCAGTAAATGGGCTGGGATTTAGCTCAGTGGATAGAGTGCTGCGCTGCAGTCTCTGAGGCCCTGAGTTCAATTCCCAGCACTGCAAAAATGGGAGAAGGGCCTGGCAACCCACTCCCAAGGCAATCCCGAAGCACTCAGCCATTGAAAACCCTAATGCAGGTTGCTATGAGTCGGATACCGACTTGACGGCACCTAACAACAACAACAACAAAGGTTTATTTAGTTAACTAAGTCTTTTCAGGTTGTAAACCAGAGGGCCTCATTGGTATAAATGAGTCTTAGCATTACCAAGTAGCCACTCTGTTGTTACTGTATGGTTTTTTGTTGTTTGTTTGTTTTGTTTTATTTTGTTTGGAGAGAGGAGAGACAGTGTCTCACTATGTAACTCAGGCTAGCCTCAGACCGGTGATCCTCCTGCTTCTGCCTCCCCAGTGCTGGGATGGCTAGCATGTACCACCACTCCTGGCTTGCAGATGTGTCTAGCCAAAAGGAAGCACCTGATTGAAGCTCATTGAATTTGAATTTATGTAACAGATGCTAGAACTGTTCATTTTATTTGGTCTGTGTAACTTTATTTTTTTTCCTTTCATTAATTTATATACTCACTTGTTGAGCTCTTATATGTGAGAAACTAGGACAAATGAGACAAAAAATTAATAAGCCTTTAAGAAGTCCATTTGTCATAAAACAGTCATGTAAATTATTAAATACATGAAACATATGCTTATTTATTTATTTATTGCAGTACAGGTGGCTTAACTCAGGGCCTTACATATATTTTACAAGCACTCTACCACTGAGCTGCACCCCAGCCTCTTTTATATACTTTTTATCTTGAGATAGGATCTTGCTAAGTTACTCAGGCTGCCTCTGGCCTCAAATCTGCAATGCTCCTGCCTCTGCCTCCTAAGCCTCTGGGATTACAGGCATGTACTGCTGCCTGGCTAAATATATGCTCTTTTAATAGACAAGTACAAATATATATTAAATGCAATAGTTTATATATCATTTGGACTAAGAACAATTTTAAATTTTGTCTAATTCACAAAAATAATGGTATATTTTTATGTGGAACAATGTGATGTTTTGACATAAGTATACAATATAGAATTATTAAATCAAGTGATATGCTTGTCACCTCACCTTTTCATGATGAGAACATATAAAATCTACGCAGCAATTTTGAAATATACATTACTATTGACTGTGGATCTGAGATGTACAATAGATCACTAAAACTAATTCTTTCTGTCTATCTGAAGGTTTGTCTTTTGACCAACATCTCACCTTTCCCCAACCCTCTCCTCTAGCTTCTAGTAACCACTACTCTACTCCTACTTCTATGAATTGAGCATTTTTAGATTTCACCTATGAGATCATGCAGTATTGACCTTTCTGTGCCTGACTTATTTCATGTATCAAAACGTCCTCCAGGTTCATCCATGTTGTCACAAGTAACGCAATTTCCCTTTTTAAAGATGAATGGGATTTAGCTCAGTTGGTAGGGTGCTGCGCTGCCGTCTCTGAGGTCCCGAGTTCAATTCCCAGCACCGCAAAAATGGGAGAAGGACGTGTGGCAATCCACTCCCAAGTCAATCCTGAAACAGTCTGCCATTGAAAACCCTATGAGGGTCTCTATGAGTCGGATACCCACTCGATGGCACCTAACAACAACAATATTCCATCGTGTGTATATACCACATTCTGTTTATCCATTCATCCAATGACAGATACTTAGCTTGCTTCAGTATCTTGACTATTGTGAATAATGCTGTAATGGACCTCAGAGTACAGTTGTCTCTTTGACATACTGATTTGCATTCCTTTGGATATACCTGTATATGCAGAAGTGTGAATGCTGAATCAGACAATAATTCTACTTATGGCTTTCTTCTTCCTCCTCCTCCTCCTCCTCGTTGTTGTTGTCATCCTCCTCCTCTTCTTCTCCTTCTTCTACTACTTCCTCTTCTTTCTCCTCCTACCCCCCCCATACTGTTTTCTGTAATGGCTGTACTAATTTTCAATCCCACCAACAGTGTATAATTGTTATCATTAATTGCTATCGAGTCAGATCCAACTCATAGCAACCCTCATAGGGTTTTCAATGGCTGATTATTTTGGGAGTGCGCTGCCACATCCTTCTCCCATTTTTTGCAGTGCTGGGTATTGAACCCAGGTCCTCAGAGAGTACAGAGTGGCACTCTACCAACTGAGCAACACTCCATCTACAGGATGTAAGGGTTCCCTTTAATCACATTTTTTCCAACACTTCTTTGTTGTTGTTTGTTTGTTTCTGGTTTTTGTCTTTTTGTTAATATTCTAACTGGAGTGAGAACGTGTCTCACTACAGTTTTAATTTGTATTTCCCTGATGATTAGAGTTGTTGAGCATTTTTTCATATATTTGCTGGTTATTCATGTGTCTTCTTTTGAGAAATATCTGTTCGGATCAGGCATGGAGATGCATCCCTGTAATCTCAGCACTTGGGAGGGAGGAAGATGTCAAATTCATGGTGATGAGCTACGTAGAGAAACCCTGTCTCAAAAAAAAGAAGAAAGTAGGGGGAGAAGGAGAGGGAAGAGAATCTATTCAGATGCTTTGCCTTTTTATTTTTTCGCTTCTAACTTTTTTGATCATTAGCTTTTCAGTCAGTAAAATATATTTACATAGTTTATAAGTAAAACAATATAAGGATGCACTGACAGGTGTCACTCCTACTCTGTCTTCTTCCCACTCCTTCTCCCCTACAGATAACCATTTTATTAGTTTCATGTTTGTTTCTTAAATACTTCTTTTTTATTAATTTTTATAGTATTATCACAGTATGTACATTTCCCATGTTGTTTTCTTGTTTTTGGATTGTTTGACTTCCTTATATGTTTTGGATGTTAGCCCATCTGTCAGATGTACAGCTTGCAAATATTTCCTTGCAATCCATGAATTGTCTGTTCATTCTCTTGTTTCATTTTCTGTTTCAAAGCTTTTTGGGTTGATATAATCCTCTTTGCCTATGGTGATTTCATTACCTGTGCCATGTCCCAGAAATTATTACCCACGCTAGAGTTGTGGGACTTTTCCCCTTTGTTCTTTTTTTTTTTTTTTTGCAGTCATTTTTTATTAGTAATTTTTTAGCTTACAACTTAATGGGTTTCATTATGACATTTCCTTAAATTCATATCTGTGTACATTGCTCATATTCACCTCCTGCATTACTCTCTCCTAACCTTCCCTCACATCTCCTCACCAGTAATGGTCCCCCCTTCTACTTGCATGTCTTATGTTTATATCTATATATCTATATCTATTTAGAGATCTAGAGATGTAGAGATACATCCAGATTTTGCCTTATGGGCAAAACATGTGATATTATTTTCTTTTAAGTAGCTTTATAGTTTCAGGTCTTTCATTAACCTCTTAGTCTATTTCTAGTACGTTTTGTAGATGGTGTGACAAAAGGATCCAGTTTCATTCTTTCGCATGTGGATATCTAATTTTTCCAGTACTATTTATTAAAGATACTATCCTTTTCCTATTGTATGTTCTTGGCAACTTTGTCAAAAATCAAATCCATGCCAAATGCATGGATTTATTTCTGAGTTTGCCATCCTGTTCACTGATGAGTAATAACAGAATTTTTTGTTTGTTGTGACAGGGCCTTGTTATGTAGCCCAGACTGGTCTGGAATTCACAATGCCCCTGCCTCAGCCTCTCAAGTGCTGGGGTTACAGGGGTATACCACCAAGCTTTACAATAACTTTTTTTTTAACCAGTCACAACTGTTGACCTTCTTTAAGCATGTCCTACTACTCAGCTTTATTTAAGATGCAGTGAAGTAGGTGAGTAGTAGTATTCCCATTTTATAGAGAAAGATATCAAGGCTCATAGAGGTTATTGCCCAATATCATATTCATAATTTAAACCCAGGAACTCTGGCACCAGAATCCATGCCCTTAATCATTACATAAACTACCTATCATTGGCTAGCTTTATTGAGGAAAAGGAAAGAGCTCTTAGAAGTAGGAGAAAATGCTAAATCAGTGCTGATGATGTGATTTTCTTAGGATATTACATTTTTAAAAAATTAGTGATTATTTTGGATTACTTTTGCTACATTCTGCATTGGTAAAACAAAGCGTCTTTGTCCAGGGAGCTAAATTTGAGCATGATTTACCACATATGCAGCATATCTTGCTTAGGTTATATGTGCTAATCCCCCAGATAAGCCAAGTCTGAGAACTTGATGTTCTTACACATTACCTCAGAGACTAAAATCGGCTCTTAATGCAGTGCCGGGTTCTGCAGTTCATAGAGGCACAGTGAGGCCGTGCCAGGAAGCAAATTAGCTAACAGTAAAGCTTTCCTTCAGTTGAAGGCAGTGGTCTCCTTTCATTCATCCTGTGGCTCTTTCAAGCCCTCCAACAACCTCATTCTGTCCTTTTGCCTCCCTTCACCTCCAAGCCAACCATTCTTTCCAACAGTCAACAATACTAAATGGTTATTCAGAGCCCTGCAGCTCTTGTTTCACTCTCAGCTTTGTCCAAGTTCCTGAGAGCTGCAAAAGAGGTGGAAGGAGTGAAAATTATCTGCTCACCCCGTTCCCATAGCCTGCAATTGGCCAGCTCCCCAGAGAAGGTTCAGGGTCTGAGGGTACAGAGAACAAAACGGCCTCCAGGGCGGTCCCCAGCAGCTTGTTTGCAGTACAGTGGGTTTCAGAGTGCATTTCGTTTATTCAATAAGGGACTCCCTTTTCAGTTCTTGGAATATTTTACAAGAAAATGTTTTAACATGGGAGCAAATTATACTTACGCGCTAAGCAAAGCTGTCTGCAAGGACATTTGAGTTTTTACTTCAGGGAGTGCAGCTTTTGGCAGCAGTAGACAAATTATCATCCTGTTTGATGAGGTGTAAAATAACACACTTCAACTGGAGAGTGAGCATACTTCCAGAAACAATGGTAGCTTTTTCTGATTTTTCAAGTAATCATTTCCAAAAGATGAATTTATAATAGACATTTTATGTTTAACTGCTGTATCCTAAAATTGCCCCCAACTTAAATAATTATTTACACTTTTGATTCAGTTTGACCTTTATACCTAGTTACAAAAAAAAAAGAAAAAGAATACTTGTAATTTTCTTTAAAAAAAAAAAAAAAAAAAAAGACTAAGAAAAGAGAAAAAGAAAAACCCAGAACCCAGCATTTTATCTCGAGATTTTTCTTGGCATGTTAAATTGACCCTCTGGGAATCGAGATGATGCGCTATGGAAATAATGCATTCCCATCCTGAGGCCTTGTGACTTTCTATCCTCTTGTGGCCCAGTCCCGTGGATGTACTTTTAAACACGTCCAGTCCTAGCATTTTAAAATATCATTTTAGAAATTCTCCAAAAAAGGAAAGTGACCATACAGTTATCAGATGATAAATTCGAATCATGGGATACTCGTGTGAGCGGCTTGTAATTGAAGACAGTGCATCCTTTGTAATTGAAGATGGTGCAAATGAGGACAGGGAGAGCCAAGGACAGAAAGTAGAGAGGTGTGCAGCTGCTGTCCCTGCCCCCGCGCCCCTCATATCTGTGGCTGAGATCAGCACAGACCTCACTCGGGATGCTTGCGAAGCCAGCTTGCACATGGGGGTCCCCCGATGGTGCGTTTCCTGGGGTCTCATTCTGACTCCTGGAGGAAGGCATGTGCTTGTGTGAGAGGAGAGAATGGCGTGAGAGTGGCTCTTGGGAATAAACCCTGACATGCAGAGAGAGAAAAGAGGGAGAAAGAAGCAGGGAAGTAAGAAGGAACAGGGCTGTGAGTGCGGGAGAGAGAATAGACAGGAAGACAGAGGAGAGGAAGAACTGCCTTTCTTCCCCTGACTCCACCCTGTCTGACAATCTGGTTATTTCTCCTCTCTCCCTTAGTTGCCTCTTTTCTTTGCTCCCCTTGATGGCACTGCCCTCCAAGCTTGTTTTCTCCAAGTTCTCCCCATCTTCCCATGTCCTCCCTAAGCCTTGTTCTCACCGTCCTGGCCCCCCAAACTCCTGCCCATGGACTTCCTTTAGTACCTCCATCCCCTTTGCTGGTGAGTGCCACCTCCACCAGCCTGTCTGAATACCCGAGGCACTCAGGCTCTGTTGTAGGATCAACCTTTACCACTCAACAGTCTTGCCAGACTTTCAGATTCCTTTCAAGTCAGAATGAATCCCTGCCTTAACTTACTCATCCTCAAACTGGGAAGATAGTTCTCAGATCTGTGAGCCACTGACTGGGGCCAGTCTCCAGGCCTGTGAGCAGGAAAGGGCCCGCCATGTCCCTGCCGTTCTGGTGGAAATCTTATAAACAGTATCTGTCAGTCCTTCAGACATCACTGAAAGTGTGGACATTGTCCCTGACTTGCAGATAGGGTACCTCTTGCCCAGAGAGGAAGTCACATGGCAGACAGAAGAGGGGCTGAGCTGGAATGCCAGCTGGGTCCCTCCTCCTTTAGAGCTGCCACTCTGCTGCCTACCAAATGGAGTCAGATGTTTGCTTTGTTTTGTGCCTGAACCAAGGACCACTATTATTAATATCTTTGTCCAAGTTACAGTTTTCACTCACTTTTTTAAATTATGTTGGCACAAATGTATTGTAATAAACACTAAAAATCAAGAGGCCTCTTCTTTGTTAATAAATTCTTTTTGGTGTTTGTAAATCTGATTCTGCTTTAATTAGAACCTCTTTATATTTAATCTCTTTTGAATTACTTTTCTGATTATAAAAATATGGATATTATAGAAAATTCAGTTAATCTAGAAGGCAAAATAAAAATTGCCTATAATTCCATTGCCCTGCAGCCATACCACTGTGGTGTCCAATCCTGTCGGATCACAGAAGCTAAGCAGGGTCGGGCCTGGTTAATACTTCGATGGGAGACTGCCTGGGAATACCAGATACCGTAGGCTTGGGAGAAGAACCCCAGCATCCCACTCCCAAAAAACAATCCGACATTGAAAACCCTATGAGTAGCAGAGAAGCACTGACAGTAGTGTTTCACCTGTTGTTTGTAGGGTCGCTATGAGTCAAACACTGACTTGACAGCACCTAACAACAATAACAACAGCAACATGATTCCATTAACTAGACATAACCACATATTAACATCTTCTGTATTCTCCTAGTCTTTTTTTCTATAAATATATATATATATATTTGCACATTTGGGATCAGTTTAGTGTCCTGATTATTTCACTCAGTACCACAAGTGTTAAATATTTGGAAACATGATACTAAATTATCCTAACATTCCGTTTTATGTATGCACCATTTATTTATTCCCATTTGAATCATTCCTCTCTATTAATAATACATTTGCTGGTAATATCTGATAACAATCGACACCATCAGCATTCTAAGTCATTTTGGCAATTTAAAAATAGTATCTTGTTCTATGCATTCAGTCTTAAGTAACAACATTGCATAGTTTTTAGGTCATTTCTTTGTTATTCCTAATTATGTATTGTAAAGATTAAGTAAAATTATGGTATATTTCAGATAGACATTGTTTTCTAAAAATTATTTCAAAAGTTGAAGTAACTAGTTGGTGTTCTCCTTTGGTAAAGTATTATTCCATTTGAAAGTGTTTTGATACATTCATTTATTCAATCAGCAGACATTATGTTCCATTCAGTACAAGGTATTAATAACTGAAAATAAAAAGAAAAGCACACTTTCTGTCTTGGAGAAGCATACAGTTCAGTGCAGGTAACACATATGTAAATAAGTAATAAGATAGCACGAATAAATATTAAAGCTGCAAGCAAATTACTGGGAAGACCCAAGGTACGTGATAAATTTTTGATCAAAGAATAAAGGGAAGACTTCCTGGAAGAGTTGACATTTGAGCTGGGCCTTGAAGCATGGATAGGATTTCACCGGAGAAGGTGAGAAGGGGCATCTGAGGCTATGGGTGTAGTATAGAGCCAAGGGGGGCCAAGAGCAGATGTTATATTTGAGAAAGGTGAACGTTCAAGGGGGCTGGTGGGCTACTCGTGGGGGCAAGCATGAAGGGAGCAAGGCAGTGGGCACTTGTAGCGAATGAACCTAGAGCAGGGGCATCAATTCATTACTATGTACCTGGCTCTGGGCTAAAGCTCCCTCTTACATATATCTTATCTCACGCCGTTCACATTAACAGGCATTTTGCCACCTTCAGGTGGAAATAGAAGTTCAGAAAGTCTGCGTGCTTCCCCCAAAGTCACAAAGCTTGTAAGAGGCAGGACCAAAACACAAACCTAGACCTCAAGTCCATGCATGCTTTCTAGTACACCAGGTGGTGATGAGATTCTAGAAGATCCAGGAAACTATGTTAGGACTATTTTATGGACATTTTTGACTGTTTTTTGATGAGTGTTTGTTACTTGCCTAGCCCACATGCCTCTAGTGGCAGAGCAAAGGATGCACTGGGAATAAACATTGCCGGAAGTGAGAAAGCAAGCTCCAGGCAGGAGGGTGAGAATCTGAGCTACTACAGCAGCAGTGGAAATGGAAGGGAGAGGTTGGGCAAGAGGCTTTGAAAGAGAATCTAAGCGCTTGGTGGACTGAGGCACTAAAAGCAGTGAGAGAAGCCTGTATTGCATTGGATTTGTAGTCCCAACTTTTTTAAAAATCACAACTCCAGAATAATAAAGTAGTTTTGATTATTTATTCAATACAAAAGTTTTAATATTTTAACCTCCTTTCCAGTGGATTTCCTTGTGTTGCTCATTTTAGAAAGCACTAGAATTAAGAAAAATGAGGAGAGGATTTGGCAGAAGGAAAAGGTGGAAGAGAAGTAAGGGTTTGGTATAGGGCATACTATGTTTAAGATACCCAGAGAAGTGCTTACGTTTGAAGATGTTTTATACAAAGTTAGAAGTGGTATTAAAGATTTTAGAAAATAAAATGGTAACAAGATTATGCTCTAGATGAAGTTCAGCTGTATCCTCAAAATGGAGTCCAGCATTTTTTCCAAGTTTTGTTTTCTCTATAAGAAAGTCAAAAGTCTCTTTTATATTACTTTCAGCTACATAACTTTGGGGCTGGGATTTAGCTCAGTTGATAGAGCGCTGTGCTGCAGTCTCTGAGGTCCCGAGTTCAATTCCCAGCACCGCAAAAATGGGAGAAGGGCCTGGCAATCCACTCCCAAGGCAATCCCAAAACAGTTAGCCATTCAAAACCCTATGAGGGTCTCAAAGAGTCGGATACCGACTTGACGACACCTAACAACAACAACAACAACATAACTTTGGTTGTTTTATCATTCAATTTTTAACTAAATAGTTATAGACTTTTTTAAGGATGTTATCCTTGGTAGTCTAAGTTAAAATAGATCTGGCCTGGAGTTGCAGCCCAGTAGTAGAGTACTTGCCCAGCATGTAGAATACTCTGGATTTGATCCCTGGCACTGAACAGTAACAACAACAAAAACTACCAAAATGAAAATCTTTTGAAGACCTTGTAAGTTGTAGTTCATTAACCTATTCAGACTTCCTGTTATAACACAGAGTTATCAAGCCTAAACCTGTCTGCCAGGCAAAGAAGTTCATCCAAACATCACAATGCCTTTACAGATGACTTCATGCTTTTGAGTAACTTTCTCAAAAACATAATTCTCCTTTCCTTCCTGCTAACCCTCCTTTAATGAGTTAGTACCTATAAATAAGTCAGAATCCCTTCAGTTTTATAAAGCCCTTCAATTGTATAATTAAGGACAGAAATCCTGAATGGTGGTTTTGGTGTGGTTCAGTTTAGTTTGATTTTAATTAAGAATAGTATTTTAAAATTTTGTTTATTGGTTTTTTGGTTTTTTGAGACAGGGTCTTGCTGTGTAGCTCATACTGGTCTCAAACTCAGGATCCTCCTGACTCAGTCTCTTGAGTGATGGGATTATCGGTGTGTACCATCGTGCCTGGCCCAAGAACACTATTTTATAAATTGTCAGCCAATCAAATCTTTTAGCATTAATATCTAAGACATGTTTTCCCTTGGGGAAGTGGAAATATGAAACAGTAATAGTTCCTCTATATCTCATGAAATCCAATTAACTGTCTTCCTTTAGTCTATTTTCTGTTGTGTGTCATTATCCAGTCTCTTCTGTGAATATTGAATGCCCAATGAATCGTAATACTATTGTAGGCTGATCATAAACACCTCTATTCTTACTAGTTGACGGAGAAAAGGTACAAAGAATTTAGCAATCTTGGTCAAATTCACAAAACTAGTCTTTGGTAACAAAAGAGCTAAATAGATTTGTAAAATAAGTACTTAAAATTGGAAACTTTCCTATTGGAGGAAGAGACAAAGAAAATCAAGTCCCTAGGTCTTCTGGATCTTGCCCGTCTCTCTTAGCAGCAACACGGGATGCTAGTTCAAGTCGCGAGGGATCAGCCTTTACTAGCTCCTTACTGAGCTGTGTACATAGTAGGTACAGATACTCTGAATCAGTAGCAAATCTTTGAGACTTTGAAATGGAGGATTAAGGCATTGAACAAAATTGCGATATAAATTGGTAGTTACTTAAAAATTACATTACTGTAGGAGTTGGGAATATAGCTCAGTGGCAGAGCACTTGCCTTGCAAGTGCAAGACCCTGGGTTCAGTTCTTAGCACTGCAAAGAAAAAAAATTATAGTATCTGATTTGATATTTATTATGGGCTGAGGGTTGGGATTTAGCTCAGTTGGTAGAGTACTGCTCTGCAGTCTCTGAGGTCCTGAGTTCGATTCCCAGCACCACAAAATGAGTTGGACTCGACTCGATGGCACCTAACAACAACAACAACCCTGGGCTGAGGTTTAGCTCAGAAGATAGAGTGCTTTCTCTGCATACTCTGGGGCCTTGGGTTTGATCCCCAGAACCTCAAAAATGGGAGAAGACCTGGCAGCCCACTCCTGAAACAATCCTGAAACAGTCAGCCATAGAAAATGCTATGAATAGCAGAGAAGCACTGACATAGTGCTGGGCAGGGCACAGTGTTGGAAAGTGTTTCGTTCTGTTGTGCATAGGGTTGTTGTGAGTCAAATCCAACTCAACAGCACCTAAGAACAACATATATTATCCTGGCATCTAGTTTTTCAAGGTTTTATTTTACAGACTCTTTGAACGGACAAATATTTAGAACTGTTACCACAGAATAAATAAACCCTTTAGTCTCAGGATAGAGACATTAATTATATGATATGTTAGGAAAAGATATTTGTAATCATTGTATAGGTAGTCAGGGCTGGGGTTTAGCTTAGTTGGTGGAGCACTACTCCACACTCTCTGAGGACATGGGTTCAATCCCCAGCCCTGCAAAAACAGGAGAAGTACTTGGCTACCCACTCCCAAAGCAATCCCAAAACAATCAGCCATTGAAAACCCTATGAGGGTCCCTATCACAACATAGGTAGTCACAGGATGACCTAATCTATGTGGCATAATGAAGATTCAATCAGTACGAATGATTGCTGACTCCCTTTCAAGACAATGACCTATTGCCCCAGCTTATTAGTGAGTATGTAGCCTATTGCTCCTTTGGATTTGGCCAGGGTGAAACAGCAGGATATTGCAAGAGAAAAATGATTAAAGCATTTGAAGGCCTTTGTTCTAGTTCTTCCACTTAACGTTGATAAGTTGTCCTAGACCAACCTCTTGTTTAAAGCCTTTCCTTGCTCCTTGGGACAGAGTTTGTGTTTTCCTTCATGTTACCACAGAACTCTGATCATGCTCGTCATTGCACTTTTGCACACTAGGTTGCAGCCCACTAGTAGATAACAAAATCTGTGTAAGAGGTTGTGACCAACATTTTATTAAAAAAGAAAGGACACTCACTAGGTTATATTAGAAAATACCAGTATGTATCATGCATAGGAAAAGTGTTGTTTCACAAAACTTTTATTTCAGTTAAACATACTGGAGTGTAATGTAAAATAGATTTCTTACTACAGGTCATAGTAAAAGAAATTTTGAAAAACGCTTTATTGTGGCATAGATTACATCTTCATGTAATTATCAACTTACAAGTCTATTCCCTCTGCAATACTATGCACCTCTCAAAAGAAGGAGCCCCGTTTCTTTTTCTTTCTAACACCTAGGACAAATCTGCCTGGCACAAAGAACGTGTTCAGTAAATGTTGGTGGAATGAATGCATTTGTGAGTGAAAATCACTTAACTCCTCAGAACCACATATTTCTTTTTCACAAATTAGAATGTTACCCACTGTATCTCTCAGCGTTATCAGCAAGATCAGTTGCACAGTGCACATAATAAGGATTAGTGTCTGGCATCATTTGTGTTATTGTTGTTGAGCAAGTAAGCATCGGGAACTCTTGAAATCTTAACTCAGTGGGGTTTTTTGTTGTGTGTTTATTGTTTTAACTCAGTATTTTGATGACACATTTATTTTGGTATTCATAGCACTGGGATGATCCCTTTAAGATACAGAATTGAGAGATAATCTTGAAAAATTAGGCATGTGCCCATTTTGACTATGGAAGATTTCAAACATATGCAGAGTTTGCACAGAAGGATATGTTCTTGTGTGTGCTTATCCTCAGCAGCAACAGTTTGCAACTCATAGGCAGTTTTGTTTCATTTACACCCTGTCCCAGCTGGGATTTAGCTCAGTTGGTAGAGTGCTGCTCTACATTCTCTGAGGTCTCAAGTTCGATTCCCAGCACCGCAAAATGAGAGAAGGATGTGGCAACCCACTCCCAAGGCAATCCCCAGTCAGCCATTGAAAATCCTATGAGGGTTACTATGAGTCGGACTTGACTCAACAGCACCTAACAACAACAACACCCTGTCCCGCCTCCTCCTGCTCATATTACAGCAAAAATTCTTTTTCACCTTTTCAAGTACTGCATAGAGAAGTGTTCTTAGCATTCTTTTTAAAAATGCAATCCTAAATACTGAAAAAGTTACATTGGTAGTTTAGACTGAAGGACTGTTGCGTGAATGAGTTCCTCTTTGGCAGGGACTGGCAGATAAATGGGGCTGGGGTTTAGCTGCGTTGGAAGAGGGTTACACTGCACTCTCTGAGGACCGGGATTCGATTCCCAGCACTGCAAAAATCAGAGAAGAAGGTGGCAATCCACTCCCGAAACAGCCATTGAAAACCGTATGAAAGTCGCTATGAGTCAGACCTGACTCCATGGCACCTAACAACAACAACAACAAGCAGGTAAATGAGATTCTATTTCTCAAGATTTTCATGTGATGATGACCAACTGCACTGCAAAAGAATGGTCACATTCCAGAGTCCTCAGTAGCTCTGTGCAGTTGTCAGCCCTGTCAGCTTAGCTGTGCAGTTGTCAGCCCTGTCATCTTCTGCAAGGATGTGACCTTACAGAAAAGTAATAAACCCTGCTTTACGACTATACGCTGAGGTTAAACTGTGTAACTTCGACATGAGAATCCACTTGAAAGAAAAGAATTTAAAAAGCACCGTTGGGATTGCAGGTGTAGCTCCTTGGCAGAATGCTTGCATGATGCTCACAAAGCCCTGATTTGATCCACAGCAATGCAAAAATAAAAGGCACAGTAAATCAGAATCACTTAGGTGATTAATTTTTATTGATCTTTTTTGGTTTTCATTATTTTACCATTCTGGCTCTCATATGGCATAAATATAAATAATTTTAAATCCTAATGGGGTTGAATTCTGTCAAATATTTTACTTATGTGGAATTTTTCTTTCTTAAAGTCACTTGTGGAATTTTTGCTTTTAACATTTTCCATTACCTATTAGGCCAGTCATTTCAAAGTTTTGCCCCCTACACTAATTGAATATGTAGTAAATTTGCATGTCTCAATTATTTTCAGATTTTTATACATTCTTTAAACTTTTTTCTGAAATGAAATGAATATAAATATGCTTTAAGAATTCCGCTGGGAATTCCACTGGGAATATAAATATGCTTTAAGAATTCTGCCAGGAATATAAATATGCTTTAAGAATTCCACTGGGTGTGGTGGCACACGCCTGTAATCCCAGTGGCTTGGGAGGCAGAGGCAGGAAAATCTCAAGTTCAAGACCAGAGGCAGTCTGCGTAACTTAGTGAGATCCTGTCTCAAAAAGTAAAAAAAAAAAAAAAAAAGGGCTGGGGGTGCAGCTCAGTGGTCCAGCACTTGCAGAGCATGCAAGCACGAGGTCCTGGATTCAACCCCCAGTACCACAAAGAGAGAGAGACAGAGAGACAGAGAGAGACAGAGACAGAGAGAGACAGAGAGACAGAGAGAATTCCAAGCCATCTTTGTCCTCATACAAGGAGGTTACCCTTGTATGAAGTGAGGAATGTGGCAAGTGAGGGGCAACAGAGAGACAGAGGGGATGAAGGTCACAGGATGCAATTGCCATGACTCCAAGCGCGCTGTGGGTGTAGTTATAAGTGGGTTTCTGTCAAAGATATCACCATCCCACCAGTTTCTCTGGAAGCCAAGAAACCTTTACCTTTTCCTCTATATTTCCTGCATCCAGTGAGCAGATCCTTACTGATTATTTATTTAGAAAAATCTCTTGGCTTTATCTTTTCCACTCCCATGACTAAGACAACAGTTTTGATCTTTATCAACATACATCTGGACTATAATAGCAGCTGAGAATAAGTGAACTAGAATGTTTTGATTGTGCCATTTAATGTACATTTAATCCTTACCACAATCTTACGAGCTTGAGGAATCTGCATTATTCAGATTGTGAAAATGGAGGAGGTCCTTTGTATTATCCCGCTGAGGTATCTCCTTGTTCTGAGTCTTTCTTCCCCGGAAGCAATCTGTACAAGAATACCAACGTAATTTCCCTAACGTGTAGTTTTAATGTAACTTACTTAATGAAATCTATAGTTAGTGGCAAATTGCCAGAAATTTTCAGGTTTTATGTCATTCTACACAAACTACTCCATGAGGTTCCTACTACTTCTGAAATGACCTGAAATGACTTCTGTTTCCCACTGAACCATTTATAAGCTGTTGGTATTAATAGCATTCCACATTTTATACTATGGTTGTATTGTGTCCATTTAATCTTCTTTCTCAGTGTAAACTAGCGCTAGCTTGGGCCAGGTGAACTTCTTTGTGGCCCCTTTCAGGTACAGCTTTCACTTGTTCCTTAATATCTGCTCAGAACATAACTCTCATCCACCTTATCCCCCTCTGTCATCTCATTTAATAACTCTGCCAGTCATACAGGGCCACTTGCCCAAAAGACTTCCACAATAACTTCTCCATTCTATTTTTTCTTCCTGATTTCTTTTGTTGTACGCATCTTCCCTTGAGTATACACTGTTAACTTTTTTCTAACTATGAAAGTTATACGTTTGTTACAAAAATATTATATAAGGTATATGAAAGTGAAAATATAATTCCTGTGACTTCCCAATTCCAGTCCATAAAAGTATCCGCTGTTACATAGTAACTTTGTGCATGAACAAGAATATACACAGGTACATATAAACATAAATCTATTTACTTTCATGGAAAATAGATAGGTAAGTGCATATATAGGTATATACATTATACATACATACCATTCTGCGGCTTTCTTTTTTTATTTAACAATATATCAGAAATCCATATCAGTGAGTATAAGTGATTGTACTGGGATTTAAACCCAGGGCCATGACACATGCTCACAAGCACTCTACCACTGGGTCATACCCTCACCCCATTTTCTTTTTTTATTCTTTTTTTTTTTTTTTTTTTCTTGG
Source organism: Pedetes capensis (assembly GCA_007922755.1). Lineage (NCBI taxonomy): Eukaryota > Metazoa > Chordata > Mammalia > Rodentia > Pedetidae > Pedetes > Pedetes capensis. The sequence continues at coordinate 20,043 of VMDO01019818.1, forward strand.
AGAGACAGAGTCTCACTACATTGCACAGGTGGCCTCTGGCCTCTAACCTTTAGCCTTCCTGCCTCAGCCTCTGGAGTTGCTGGAATTACAGGGATGCACCTGGCCAAATCTATCTCCCTATTGCCTCAGACTGTTTGTTGTCAAATTGTTTTATGCATATACATCTTACCTATCTTCAGAAAATAAAGTGGAATCTCTTCAGTGGAAAGAGTAATTATATATTTGTTCTCCTTTCCATTTCTTTATTCTTTACTCTTTGTACATTTTTTGCATATTCACTGTTTGTGCTGCAGAAAATCAAAGATGCTTGCCCCTTAGAACCCCTAAGGAATTACAATCTAGTAGGTAGAAATCCATATTTATTCCTACATCTCTAATGCAATGAAGAAATTGAGAAATGACACAGATATCTATCTCTGCAAATATGGCAGTTAGGTTATGTGAACAATCCTTTTGCTGAAAGGAATTAAAATTATTGAATATGTGTAAGAATACACCCTCAGAGAAGCAAAGCAGTTTCATCTCCTCTTTGTTTCCCCAAACCACAAGGGGGTATAGAACAGTCTCCTTATATTAGTACAAAAATGCCTTCAAATTTTAAAAATAAAAATACGCTTAGATTTATTTTGTTTTAGGAAAAGTTTCAAGAATGCATAAAAAAGATACAGAATTAAAGGCTAAAAGCTAAAGGAAGGTGAGGGTTTAGAGAGGCTTTCAGAACCCAAGCTGCTTTCACCTTAATGACATCCAGGCGTATGTAAACTTTTTCTGCCTCATAGTAGTAAAACTACCAAGAAAGCTAGGAAATGATTACATAAAATTCAGCACAATGATTTGGAGGTACTTGGAGCAGGGAGTTTCTGGGAGACTCAGAATTACCTATTTATTGACCTGGTAGTAGTTATATAAAATAATTACTTTCTAACCTAAGCATGTATATTCTGTGCACTTTTCTATATGCATTTATAACTTATAACAAATAATTAAATGTAAAAGAAGTTACCCAAAATATATAATATGATCCCATGCACATGTGCATTTTATATAAATGGGACATGTGTAATTGTATATTATATAAATTATTGTTGTTAGGTGCCATCAAGTCAGAGTCCAACTCATAGTGACCCTCACAGGATTTTCAATGGCTGATTGTTTCAACATTGTTTGAGGAGTGGATTGCCACATCCTTCTCCCATTTTTGTGGTGCTGGGGATTGAACCTGGGTCCTCAGGACAGCACTCTACCAACTAAGCTAAACCCCAGCCCAAATTGTACGTATAGAGGAGTGTCATATATAAATGTTCCATATTTATATAATATATAAATTTATATTTACATATAAATATTTGTGTGTATCATATATACCTGAAAAGGATTGGAATTACCAAACTACTAATGGAGATAATCCTTTTTTTTTATACTGAGGGACCTTGCTAGGCAAATGCTCCACCATTTAGCTGTACTCACAGACGTACATACATGTATGTGTGTATGTATGTATGTATGTATGTATGTATGTATTGAGACAGGATTTTGTTAAGTTGCATAAGCTTCCTGTAGCCTCGAATTTATGATCCTGCTTCAGTCTTCTGAGTAGTGGTATTGCAGGTGTGTGCCACAGTACCCAGCTTGATGATCACTCGTGAGGGTTAGAAAGGGGATGGGAAAGAAGCAGGGAAGGAACTTACACTTCTTGCTTTATGTCACTGTAGTTAAAAATTTTTAAATAATCATTATTGGTTACTATTTTTTACTCAGATTTTTAAAAAGGTATGCCTTTGTCTCTACCCCTAGATAGAAAAGTACTCCATGCTCCATACCATTTAATACAGTACTTATTTTTGTTGAAATATCTTGCTGCTTTGCTAGCCTATGTTGTTGTTAAGTGCCGTCGAGTAAGGTCTCACTCATAGAGACCCTCATGGGGTTTTCAGTGGCTGTTTTGGGGTTGTTTTCAGGAGTGGACTACCACATCCTTCTCCCATTTTTGCAGTGCTGGAGATCGAACCCAGGTCCTCAGAAAGTGCAGAGCAGCATTCTACCAACTGAGCTAAACCCCAGCCCTTTGTTATTTTGTTGTTGTTAGGTGCTGTCTGTGCCATTGAGTTGTCTGACTCATGGTGACCCTTATAAGGTTTTCAATGGCTGATTGTTTCAGGATTGCCTCGGGAGAGGATTGCCATGTCCTTCTCCCATAAACCCCAACCCCTTGCTAGACTCTTAAATAGAGTGAGACAGTGTTGTGTTTATATTTCTTGTACCTAGTAAATTCTGGTACACAGTGAAGGTCTATAAATACTAGTGAAAAATGAATGAGTATATGTACCTCACAAACAACAAAGACCTGCAGACATCCAATAGATAAAACATTTCCTCAGAGGCTCTTGTTACACTTTTGGATATTCTTTTGTACCTGGCGCAGCAGTGGGCATAAAGTTGGCACAGTAAACATAGGTTGATTTGAATTGAACCAACACTTTGTGGAACTGTAAGCAAATGTGGAGTCTACCATGTGGCGCCCTCTTGATTCCAGAAAGCAGGGAAATGAAAATACTCTCTGAAAACTATTATACTGAGCAATGAATACCTGATAGATTAAAGCAAAGAGAGAAAATGTGATCTCTAGAGACATAGAGACTCTTTAGTGTTAGGATTTGACTATAACCTAATTGAGGGTATTGACATCTTATACACACACACACACACACACACACACACACACACACACACACGCTTCCTCAGAAGAGCATTTCCTCAGTCTCCAGAGAAAAAGGAAAGCTATTGTAAATTGTAATGGTACCTAACAAAGCACTGTCTGACCAACAATACCTGCCAGATTGAGGCAAGCATCCAGTTGGCTTGGCAGGTGGATCACCCTGCTTTAGAAAGCTGCAGAGCCTTCTGCCACATTGCACTGGAATCCCACATAGTTAACTGCACTTGCTCTATTACTGTGCACACCAAGCCTCGCTCTGGTAATTTGCCTTCCCAAGGAGATAGTTCACTGCAGGCTGATACAGGCGTGCCTGATTCTTCTAGTTTTCATTGTAAATTAATAAAGTCACTTTCTTTTTATACATCAGTGTCTTTGTGAGTCTTTTTAGCGTGAGTCTGCATTCCTGGGTCCAGTCTTGAGATGGTATATCATTGTCTACAAGGCTTATCAAAGTGCACACCACCTGGTAAGCATTCACTGGTGTGGCTTGCTGGATTTCCCAGATGATGCCCATCCCCATTGTCATGAGCCATGTTTCTTTTCTACTCTGCACTTTACTAGAAAAATTCCTCCCAGAAGTACTCTGTTAAGAACTTCTCCTATTATGCACATTTCAGTTAGAGAGTACTAAGTAATATTACCTTGGTGACAATAGACCCTTTCCCTCTGGGTTAATATCATTTGGTTTTGCAAATTCCACACCTGTACAAATGAATGAAATGTAGATCATAGATGCCACAGTATGAGAACCTCTACTGACTCATTCCCAGTTCTGGATTCACAGTTTCTCTGGCTCTCAGCCCATTGTCAGCATTGATCCTGGCATTGTATCCAAGTCACTTCCTAACTCAGGTCTCTCTTACAGCAGTGAAACCAAAAGAAGATGGAAAACACAATGAGTTCGGCCAGATTAAGGAGCAGGATGCAAGTAGAGCAGGCAATGAACGAGGTTATAGACATTCTTTTCTTCCATTCTCATCTGTCTCACTTTCTTCAAAACCGTCCCAATAGCATTCGAAAGGCCTTCAAGCTCTATGCACTATTACAGAAGACGGCACAGTATCAGTTCTCTGTAACATGTTAGGCTTACTTGTCAAAACCAGATTTCAACAAATTATTAACAGCAATTTCTTGCTATAAAGGCGTTAGTATAGATGACAGGACAGACTGCAACTCTTATGTAAATCTTAGTTGTTGTTGTTTTTTTTTAGTTAGGTATTGTGTCCACCAAGTGAGCTGCTACCTGGGACTTTTCTAGACATTGTTTTCTCTTTCTCTTCTGTTCTCCCCATGCACCCACAACGCCCAATCAGAATAACTGATCACTAAATTTCACCATAAGTTAATCAGGAATTTATCCAGAGCATTTGTCATTTTATATAAATTGTTGTTGTTTGGTGCCATCGAGCCGGGTCCACCTCATAGCAATGCCCACAGGATTTTCATTGACATATAAATATATAGTGTTTTATAATAGTAGATTAAGACTCCACAAAGATTTCAGATGGGATATGTAAGTGTATAATCTTGAAAAGATTTAGTTTTTGCAGACTAGGTTCTTGAAAACTTACTTGTTTTAACAATCACAGTGTTATTTGTTTATACTCTTGGAGTCCTACAGCAAAATAAAACCCCATGGGATTTCTAGTACATTTAAGGAATTCATGGGGCTCTTATCCCTGTAGTTATCATGGAACTATTCTTGTATGCTGATGGGGTTGAATTGCTACACAGATAATTAAGTAGATGCTGATTAATCAGTCAGTGAATTCTCTAGGACCTTGCACAAAATTCCCCATCATGTGGCTTTCCTTTTCCTTTGAATGAAAGATGATACTAATGAGGAGGGTCTAGTTTTCCTCCCATGTGAGCAAGCTTTGCTTTCTAGCCAGAGGCATCTTGACTGTACAATCAGTGGCCACACCATAGGCTCTACAGTAACATACATTAGGCTAGGGAGCATCCAGACCCTCAAAACCAAGCCTGTCACCACCATGGAAAGGACAGCTCAGCATACTTGTTCCACCTTAGTGAATTAGTAACAGTACCTTCTGATAGAAAGCTTGCATGTTTAAAAGCAAACTAGGCAGGATACTTATGTGCTGATAGGAGATATTTAAAGATTTTCTTTAAAAAAAAAAAAAGAAAGAAAAGCATAGTCTTTTCCTTAAAAAAATGCTTAATTAGTGTGTGAGGATAAACATGCTCAATATTTACCATACCTAGAAGTCTCAAAACTACGTTACACTTCCTCATTTTATCAAATGATAAAATGTGCATGATAGATTGTCCAGATTCCTGCACATAGGAAAGCACAATACACTGTACCATACATAAGACAAAGGAATAGAGGGAGCTAGAGAAAGGTTATCTGAGAGGTGATGAGTGCTTAACAACTCCAATCCCTGCCCCTCCCTGCTAGACTGTGGAACAGGACTGCCCTTAAACTGAGCAGCATTAGAGCAAACTGAAGTACAATTTCCGAATTATACTGCTCTCTTTAGACCTACTTGCTACGTTATGAAGGAAGCCAGCTTCTCACCCGCCAGCTGCACAGTAGCTTATACACTGGCAGAGCAGGCAGCAGTTACTTTCCATCTCTACCGCCTTTCTGAATTCTTTTTCTAGCATCATCTGCTTTTCTTCAGTCTTCTGCAGCCCTCTAACTCCTCAGATTTTTGTCACTTTTTGATAAAAATTTTGCCATAAAAGCTTGGAAATCATTAAATCCCTCTATGTGTCAGTCTGTTGTATGTAGGTACTGCATTTTGTTTTAATTCAGTTTGTAATCTACTTTGGACTATCCCTCTCTAACCAAATATATCCCAACAGGAATATTTTATAAACTTTGGGGATTATTGACTCTTGACATTCTAAATATCCTCAAAAGCATACATACACATAAAATGTTGGATATAATTTCATAGGGAGAAGGACCTGGCAATTCCCTCCCAAGGCAATCCCAAAAACAGTAAGCCATTGAAAACCCTATGAGGGTCACTATGAGTCGGATACCGACTTGACGGCACCTAACAACAACAACAACAACATAATTTCATATGTTCATGAACCCCTTAGTAGCTATGTATGGATCCAAGCTGGGTTCAGAAACCTATTCCATGATGGCATTCCAAAGTTGTCTACTTCTGTGGTCACTAGTGATATTTGAAATTATAGCCATTCACCAGATAGATTCACTGAGTGTCTGTTCTACTCAGAACCATGTGGGACACAGAGATACAATGAAAAAAAATACTGGCCCATCCAAGAAAATTTCCAGTGTACTTGAGGACACAGACAAGCAAACAGGCAACCCATAATACAAAGTAGTTTCAATAGAAACAGAAGTGCAGTATACTTGGGGACAGTGTCAGACAGGTGTTTAATTCATCTTTGAGGCATCTAAATATTTTTACAGTGCCGAGTGCCGAGTACAAAGTCAAGAGAGTTGTAAAGTATTTCATGTTTAGAAATTTGGGGTTAATTTTAAAGGGCCTTAAGTTGAAGAATAATAAAAACTGAATTATACCTGAAAAATATAACTCTGCCTATAATGCAGAGAATGGGCTGGAAGAGCCAAGACTGATGTCTGGGAGAGTGTGCTAATAGGCCAGGAAAGCAGTAGTAATAGTAGTGACTTTAATCCAAGTGCTAGTACTGTGAGTGAACAGAAGTGGATGAGTTGAAAAGATATGAATTGGAACCAATAGAATTTAGGGACTGACTGACTCCCTTCCTTCAACAAATATTTGTTGCACTGCTGTGTTAGGCACTGTGGTAGAGAGAGTGGTGAACAAGAGAGACCCTTTTTCTGTCCCCAAGTTTAGTGGCAATGACTTCCAGCCTCCTTGAGTGGACAGCTCAGTGGTTGGTGGTATCATTTACCAGGCAGATGGAACAGACCAAAGATCCGTAGGGATGACAAATAGCTTTTCAAGCTACAAATTTCCCTTTGAGATTTTGGAGTGTTCCTATGGTTGGGAACCAGTGTCAAATGAGAGCTGTTGCTGATGAGAGTGGGTTCCTACAAAAACACTGTTCTGGGGAAGAGCTTGAGAACCACTGAGACAGATGCCAGTTGAAGCCAGAAGGTAGATGAGATTGCCCAGGAAATGTACATAGAATGAGAGGAGAGGAGGGCTTGAGGCCTGGACCTGGCAAAACCCTGAAGAGAGAAGAGGAACCAGTTGAGGAAACCAGGGGAGCGTAAAGAATGTAAACTATGTTCTGAGATGGAGTCTGGGGCACAAAAGGGAAGAGACCTGTGTGGCAACCATAGCCACCTTTAGCAGGAGACAGACCTCTGGTTCAAAATAATGAGCTGAGCTTACAGATGGAGCTTTCTACATGTACCACCAGCTGGACCACCCGTCCCCACTTGTGTCTGCTCTGAAGTGTCCAAATGAATTTAACCAGGGAAAGACCTTATTGCTCCTTACACCTAGGAAACGGTACCACACAATGCCTAGCTTCATGAAACTAGGTTCCAGCAAGAACCATCAGAGCTCATCACATGCCGAGCAGAGGGCATCTGGCCAGCACTTACTCCTGCCCCCTCACCTTACATTTGCAAGCTGAAGACCTGGGTGAATAGCAGGTCAGTGTGGAAGAGGAGGAACTTCTGGAGCCTCTGACAATTACACAGATAGTAGAGAAGTGATTCTACCCCCTCCCAACCCCCTCGGTACAGCAAATGCCCATGCTGTGGCTCAGAGCTTATGCTGTTGACTCTTAACAAGGTCAGGCCGACTGCAGGAGAGACGCTGCTGGCTGACTAGGGACATCATGGTGGACTCTGAGAAGACGTGAATCATTAAGCTACACTCTCCTGTTTTTTTCCTTTTGCCTAACCACAAAAGATTTGATTAAAACCCCACAAAATTTTTGATAGAACACTGAATTCTCAATGTTATTTACATGTAGACCCTAAGTGAGCAAATATTTCTGGTTCTGGTAAAACAGTGGAAGTTCAATAAAACTGAGAATGAATTATAGGTTGTATTAGGGACAACCTAGAACTTCATGTGATACAATTTGTAAAGGAAAAATTGAGCACATGGAGAAGTGATTTTCAACAATAACAGTATTATTGAAAGCAAGTATACTTTAGCTGAAGGGAATCAGGAATCTTTACATCAGAGGGATTATGAGTGCCTGGCACAAAAATTTTAACATATAATTGTTGTTAGATGCTGTCGAGTCAAGTCCAATTCATAGCGACCTTATGTATAGCAAAATGAAGCACTCCCAGATTCTGTGCCAGGCACACAATCTTTATGTTTAAGCTCATTGTTGCAGGCAGTGTATCAATACTTCTAGTTTAGAGTCTTCTTTTTTTCGTTGACCTACCACTCTCCAAAACATGATGTCCTTCTCCAGGGAATTGTTGCAGGCACTGTATCAATACTTCTACTTAAGGGTCTTCTTTCTTTTTTTTGTCATTGATCTGCCACTCTCCGAAACAAGATGTCCTTCTCCAGAGATTAGTCCTTCTTGACAGCGTCCAAAATACATCAGACACAGTCTAACCATCCTTGCTTCCAAGGTGGTTGCACTTCTAGGACTGATCTGTTGATTCTTTTTACCGTCCATGGTATATTCAATATTCATCTCCAGCACTGTAATTCAAAAGCATCAGTTCTTTTATGTCTTTATTCAGTGTCCAGCTGCCACAACTGTCTGATGCAACTGAAAATACCATGGCATGAGCCAGACGTATGATGAATTGTATCCCTAATAAGCTATTAGTCAGTAAAAACTAATGATGAAAGATTCACTCTGAAACATTCTAACAAATTGTTCTATTTCAAAGATGAAGAAAAAGCATCCAAATATATAGGTATAGGGTAAGATAGAAGGAGGGAGGAAATAATTATCTAGAAGGAAAGAGAAAACTTTGTATGCATTTCCCTAGTAGCTCTACATGCTAAAAATCAGTGGAGCATCACCTGAGACAGTAGAGGAGAAAAGGTTGTTACTCACATTTTACAATCAGCTGAATCATCTTCCTTGAAAGGAAAACAGAAAGAGCGTCTTTGACCTTGAAAGACATACAAAATATCCCACTTATACATAATGCCCCTGAAAAAAATATATGCAAATTCACATTGGAGTCAACCAAGTCACTAGTCCAAATAAAGAACCCAATAAAGAGTATTGTTTTTAAAGCGGCAGAGAATTAACTGAATAGCAGTTAACATTGTGGTGAGCAGTGATATTAATGACAAATGATTCCTCAAAAAAGAATAATGCAGCAGACAAATAACAGGGACCTGCAGTTACAAAGTTTCTCAAAAGCTTGGCAGAGAGGATAAAGACAAAAGTGCAAGGAGACTCCAAAAATGCTGGTGTTGTGTTTTTGGTTTTGTTTCTTTTTATTGATAAATGTTGGTGGGATAGGGACAGAGTAATACAGCATTTGCTTTTTCCATTATGCTATTATTACATCACTTTTGGTTATGCTTTCGTCAACCTCCAAAGTTTATGGAACCTTTTGACTAATATGTAGTAAAACTCATATGCATGTATGGGTTATATTTCTGTATTTTTCCCATGTACTCATGAAGTTACATCATTCATATTGAGATTATCCTCTCCCCCTTTATCCCTTTACATTGTTTCTCCTCCTCATCCCACCTTCCACAACCTTTTCTTCCTTTTGCTAGTCCCCTCCCTCCTTTCTATTCTTTATATTTTCGTTTCTTTACTAAGTTTAATTGTGCATTTTTGTATATCTACGTATGTATAGATTTTTTCTTCCTTTAAATAAGATTCACTTCCCACATATGAATGAGAACATAAGGTATTTCTCTTTTGGAGTCTGTGTTCATTCACTTAAAATGATATTCTCCAGTTCTATCCATTTTGCTGCAAATGACATTATTTCATTCTTTTTTATTGTTGAGTAATATCCCACTGTGTATATGCACCATTTTTTTTTATCCCTTCTTCTGTTGATGGGCATCTTGGTTGGTTCCATATCCTTGTTATTGTGAAGAGTGCTAGATTACATATGGAAATGCAGGTGTCTCTGTGGTATGATGACTTGTCTCCCTTTGGATATATTCCCAGGAGTGGTATAGCTGGGTCGTATGGCAGTTCTATTTTTAGTTTTCTGAGGTATCTCCATGTTGATTTCCAAACTGGTTGAACTAATTTACAGTGCCACCAGTAGCGTAAAAGGGTTCCTTTTTCTCCACATCCTCACCAGCATTTGTTATTATTTGTTTTGTTGATCTTGGCCATTCCTACTAGAGTTAGGTGGAATCTCAGAGTTGTTTTGATTTGCATTTCCCTAATGGCTGGGATATTGAGCATTTTTTCATGTGTTTCGTAGCCCTACAAACTTCATTTGAGAACTCTGTTCATTTCCTTTACTCGTATATTTGGTTATTTGTTGTCTTGGGATTTGCTTTCTTGAGTTCTTTGTAAATTCTAGAAATTAGTCTTCTGTAGGATGTGTAGGAGGTAAAGATTTCTCCCACTCATTGGACTCATCCTTAATTCTGTTGATTGTTCTGTTTGCTATACAGAAGGCTTTCAATTTCATGTAATCCCATTTGTCAATTCTTGGTTCCATTTCCTGAGTGATTGGAGTCTTGTTAAGGAAATACTTTCCTATGCCTATGTATTGGAGCATGTTTCCTATGTTTTCTTCTAGTAGTTTTAAGATTTCTAGTTTTATGTTGTTTTCTTATCCCAAAAATACTGTTTTATTATTAGCATCAATAAAGAAATTTAGAATAAAGAAGATTTAAAGTTCATGCGTAGCAGAGTAGAAATAGGATGAATAACTTCCGAAGGTGCTCATCCTTTGTGGGCTTAAAGAGAAGACAATGAAAAGGCCCTAATATGGAAAGGCTGGGTGTGAAGTGACACTACCTTTTTAGCAAATGTCAAGTATATAATATATATTGTTACCTATAGTCACATTAGTATACTACAACCAAATTCCATGTTTTTTACCTTTTCTTAAAAGTTAAAAACAATTTCATTTAAAACTATGTATAGAAAATCTTAAATCATATAATAGGAAATAAATGCTGTCAACATATTAAAAGAATCACAAATATGAGCAATTAAAATTTGTTTCACTAATGTAGCATTTGTATATCATTAGGAAATCCCTACTGTGGTAATCACATAAAGAGATCAAGAGGAAAGCCATTTTCAGCCATTTATTACAGTGAACCTTGCATTATTCCTCTAAGTGCCTAGCAAACCACCAGGGAACCAAAGTGCCCATCCTTTTCTTTATGAGACCTAAGTTCCAGGGGGAGAATGATAATAAATAAGCAGACAAGTATTATAATAACCACATGTAAGATTTTGATATATGATAGATTTTTAAATCAGTGGGGGAAAGTTGGCTTACTCAAAAAATTTTGGAGCCATTGGTCAATGTTTTAATAAAAATACGTTAAATCTCAAACTTATATTCAGATACATTTCATATGAGTTGGAGATTTTATTTGTGTATGTATGTATGTATTTGTCCTGTGGTACTGGGGAGTTGAACCTGGTACCTCACACATGCTTTTTGCAGTTGCTTTACCACTGAGCCTTACCCCCAGCCCATTTTTTTCCTTTGTATTTTGAGATAGGGTTTCACTAACTACACTGGCTGCCTCTGGCCTCAAACTTGCGATCTTCCTCCTCCTGAGTTGCTGGGATTATAGGCGTGCACCACTGCATCCAGCTTTGAATTAGAGATTTTTAATGTTAAAAATTAAAACCAAATTATAAAAAGAAAAACATCTGTAATAATTCATATTACTTTATGTTCTGTTAAACCTTTCCAATCACGTCCAAAGGAAGTATGCTTGGGAAGATTTATGAACTGAAGAAAAATGTTTCCCTTTTTCTGAGACAATAAGGACAAAAGCTACTCCTTCAGACTTGCAAACATTTGGCAAAGCTTAGCATGTTTGCAAAATGTATTTGAAGATTTTGTATACAAAGAACTGAAACTTCAAGGCGTAAAACCCAACATGATTACTTGGTACACTGTAAGTTGTTAACAGCCAAAGTCCAGTCGTCTAAGACACACTAACATTCTTCAAGTGCTTCCAGATTCTATTCCCGTGCTGTACATGTGTTACCACGTGTAGTACTGAAAACAATCATGGTAAGTAGGTGCAGATAGTATTTTACAGGGAAAGCTGGAGGCATGGAAGGATCAAGTAGCTTGCCTTAGGGCACCCAGCTAATAATTGGCAGAGCCAGGATTCAAACAGAGTGTGGTGCCAGAGTCCACTTTCGTAACCATTATACGGTACCAAGCATGTCTCTTAAAGTTCTCAAGATGAATTCAGGGAGGGGAGAAATTTAGCTTAATCTGTCTGACAAATAAGCTTGGGTGATAGCTTCTAACACTGCAGCCGAAAATCCATTTGGAATTTTCTTTTCCTCTTCTCTCACCTACGCGTGGCCTTTGCCAGCTGATCTCCATGGGGAGTGGCAAAACTCAAGTTTCATTGAGTTGACAAAATAACTTTATCAAAAGTCACTTTGAAGACTTTTTGAGCAAAGCATTTCCCTGTTTACTCCAAAACAAGGGAAGGGCCTTAGATGCCACCTCCTCATGCCATCACTATTCGTGTGCAAGGCTGATTTTTCTCCCTGTGTGACCTTTGAGAGCAAAGCAGTGTGATCAGCCTGGGCCCACTGAATTCTCGCACCACCGATCAGAGAGCAAGAGGTCTGTCCAACGAGAATAACCTAGTGCTTACATGGGTATGAAAAGATCACAGATTTTAAGCAAAAATAAAATTTCACCAATTCTGACATTATTTTAATGTTTAAGTTCAGAATTTTTTTTAAATTTCAAACATTAAAGGGAGGCCTGAGAGTTGTAAGTTTATTTGAGGTGGCATATTGTTGTTACTATTAGGGGCTCTAGAGACACCAAGGAACACTTATTTTACAAACATAAGCTTTATAGCATGGAAATATAAAGATGCTCACAATTTATTTTATTTTAAATAACGTACCCTTCTTGCCAGGCCTGGTGGCGCATGCCCGTAATCCCAGCAGCTGGGGAGGCGGAGGCAGGAGGATCGCAAGTTCGAGACCAGAAGCAGTCTGTGTAACTTAGCGAGACCCTGTCTCAAAACAGAAAAAAGAAAAAACAAAACTGGGCTGGAGTGCATCTCAGTGGTCCAGCACTTGCAAAGCATGCAAGCGCGAGGCCTGGGTTCAACCCCCAGGACAGCAACAAAACAAAAACAAAAACAAAAACAAAACAAAAAAACATACCCTTCTTCATCTCTTAGACTGTGTGTGTGTGTGTGTGTGTGTGTGTCTTTTCAGGGTTTTTTTTGTTTGTGGGTTTTGTTTTGTTTTGTGTGAGGTACGTGGGGGTGAAACCCAGGGTCATGCACATACTTTGGGAGTGCTCTACCACTGGGCTGCATCCCTAGCCCATTTTTTACTTTTTACTTTGAGTCAGGGTCTTGCCAAGTTTTGCAGGCTGCCTGTGGCCTTGAACTCACGATCCTCCTACCTCCACGCCTCAAGTTGCTGGGATTGCAGGTGTGGATCACTGTGCCCAGCTCTTTCTGTTACTTTAATTAATCCAGACAGGACTGAAATGCTGTTAGCGTCTTATAAAGTTGGTGTGTTTCTATTGACATATAGCTGTTGAAATGTTTACCGCATAAAAAGCCCACTATGCCGTTATCCTAAGTAAATATTCATTAGTTAGAAACGACCCACTTTTCCTTGTTTCATTTTAATTTTCATGAATTTATATTTGTCTGAAATCTCAATTCTCAATTATTTTTCATGTCTCTTTCAACCATTTCTTAGTTCTTATATTTTACTTATTTATGTATATTTATTTTGAAGCACTGGTTATCGAACCCAGGGCCTTGCTATGCTAGGCAAGTGCTCCACCACTGAGCTGTGCTCCAAGCTCCTAGTCTTTATATTTTATATCAGTCTGAATCCTCATCCTTAAATAGTGAAGTTTTTATGTTGACAGTTGATAACAGATTGATTATGTAGCATTAATATTACTCTACGCACACTAAATATTTGCTAGGTGGCAATAATCCTCATTAGTATAGTGGTGAGTATCCCTACTTGTCACATGGGAGACCAGGGTTCGATTCCCCGACAGGGAGAGGTGTGCTTCCATTTTGAGGGGCTGGGATTTAGTTCAGTTGGTAGAGCGCTGCTCTGCAGTCTCTGAGGTCCTTGGTTCAATTCCCAGCACCACAAAAATGGGAGGAGGACTTGGCAATCCCAAAACAATCAGCCATAGAAAACCCTATGAGGGTCGCTTTGAGTCAGACACAACTCTATGGCACCTAACAACAACAACAAGGGGGCAATAAAATAGTATGTTGTTGTTGGGTGCTGTTAAGTCCAACTCATAACGACCCTATGTACAACAGAACGAAACACTCCCAACACTGTGCTGTGCCTAGCACTATGTCAGTGCTTCTCTGCTACTCATAGGGTTTTCAATGGCTGATTGGTTCAGGAGTGGGATGCCAGGTCCTTCTCCCAATCCTACAGCACCCCGTATTCCCAGGCGGTCTTCTATCCAAGGACTAACCAGCCCCAACCCAGCTTAGCTTCTGCGATCAGACAAAATCAGATGCCAGAGTGGTATGGCTGCGGACTATAAAGCAGGATATACAATGTAATCTCAGTTTTATAAAATAGATTTTAATCTGTGGAAAACCTGAAAGGATATATATGCAGCTATTAAAAGTGATTGTCTTTGATGGGAGGAGTACAAGTGATTTGAAAGAAGTTGTATTTTTATATATGCAGGATGTTTCTATAGTAAATATGTTATTTCCATAATAAAGCAGTAAGACAGCAATAGGATGAAGTAGACAAATGGTGATGGCACTTATGCCCATTAGAAAGTAAAATGAGGAGACAGAAATTGGGAGTCGAGGACAAAATAAACAGCAAACAACAATTCCATTCTTAATAACAACAATAGAAAAAATGCCCAGAAATGAACTGAAGATATATATCGTTTCAAAAGGAAAAACATTTTTTCTGGGATATGTGGAAGGGAAAGGATACATACTTGAAATAACAGAAAATTATGAAATAATGGAAAATTATATTGTGGGTCACGTTGCAATTTTACACGGGAGGGACTTATGTATGTTTAGCTCCTACTATGTTAATGTAAAAGAGAGAAAAGTTAAGGTTTATATACAACAGAAGACATACTATTTCAAGTACAATCAGCAGGACCCAAAGTGTGAGTTAGATAAGGATTTGAGAAGTAGAATATAGTGGTATTTCCAAATTTCCAACTTAAGTTCCTGAACAGAATAGGATCACATTAATAATAGCAAGAGTTGTTGTTAGGTGCTGTCGAATCTGTATTGGACTCATAGCAACCCTACGT
The DNA here is from genome assembly GCA_007922755.1 of Pedetes capensis. Lineage (NCBI taxonomy): Eukaryota > Metazoa > Chordata > Mammalia > Rodentia > Pedetidae > Pedetes > Pedetes capensis. Next base: position 35,141 of record VMDO01019818.1, read on the forward strand.
ACAACAAGCGAAACACTATTGTCAATACTTCTCTGCTGTTCAGAGGGTTTTCAGTGGTGATTGATTTTTGAGAGTGGGTTGCCAGGTCCTTCTCCCAAGCCTACAGTATCTGGTGTTCCCAGGCCATCTCCCATCCAAGTACTAACCAGGTCTGACTCTGCTTAGCTCCCAAGATCTAATGGCATCAGATGCCATAGTGCTATAGCTTCAGGCAATAGCAAGAGTTGTTGTTAGGTGCCTTGGAGTTGTGTCTGAATCATAGCGACCTTCATAGGGCTTTCAATGGCTGATTGTTTTGGGATTGCCTTGAGAAAAAAATAGCAAGAGTAGAAGCCGTTAATTGGTAGTTATTTTCATGGATTAGCTGATTTATATTAATGTTTTTCACCATCTGCAAGCTATCTTTATTAGCCCTACTTTTTAGATAAACAAAACTGAAGCCTTTTTTTTTTTTTCCCACACCCAACACAGTCTTGCTGTGTAGCCCAGGTTGGCCTGGAACCCACAATCCTCCTGCCTCAGCCTCTCAAGTGCTGGAATTACAGGCCTGTCCCATCACACCCGGCCTGAAACTAAGGCTTTTTAGGAAAGTTCAATTTGTCGTCCAAGGGAGCTGTATCTCAGAGGTGAAATAGATCTGTAGTCTCAAGGCTGTTTTCTCTTCAGTGTGCCGCACAGCGCTGTCACCAGAAGCCTTGGATCCCAGAAGGGGCAAAACTTACTAACATGCCAAAATTCAGAGTGTGACACAGTATCAGCTTGAGGATAAACCAAGATGGGGTGGAGGCTGGGGAAAGAGTCAGCTGAAAACTCACTGAGGATGCCATCTGGAGAAGGCTGTAGCCTTGCAAACAGAGGAGCGTGCCCTGGGGCGGGAGGAGTCATCAGCACTGAGAGGACAGACCCAATCCTGGACACACCCGGGAAGGCGATGTCATGGACTGGGGAAAGATGGTAAATACTGGTAAATACGAGAAAGAGAAGCACACAGGTGAAACGATACACATGATATTTCGTCAGTTTAAAGACACACATTTTCCCATATTTAAATTTCTCTGAAATTGGTGTGTATCAGTAGGGGATTACAAGCGGCAGCTCTTGTTATCTTGTTGTTGTTGTGAGGTGCCATCGAGTCAGTATCCGACTCATAGCGACCCTGTGTACAACAGGTGGAACACTATTGTCAGTGCTTCTCTGCTGTTCATAGGGTTTTCAATGGTGGATTGATTTTTGGAAGTGGGATGCCAGGTCCATCTCCCAACTTGTTATCTTGTTGTTGTTAGGTGCCGTTGAGTCGAGTCCGACTCATAGCGACCCTCATAGAGTTTTCAATGGCTGAGTGCTTCGGGATTGCCTTGGGAGTGGATTGCCAGGCCCTTTTCCCATTTTTGTGGTGCTGGGAATTGAACTCGGGGCCTCAGAGACTGCAGTGCAGCACTCGACCCACTGAGCTAAATCCCAGCCCAACTTGTTATCTTGTTGTTGTTGTTGTTGTTAGGTGCCGTCGAGTCGGTATCCGACTCATAGCGACCCTCATAGGGTTTTCAATGGCGGACTGTTTCAGGATTGCCTTGGGAGTGGATTGCCAGGCCCTTCTCCCATTTTTGCGGTGCTGGGAATTGAACTCGGGACCTCAGAGACTGCAGCACAGCGCTCTACCCACTGAGCCAAATCCCAGCCCTTAGTAGTACATAAAATAATAGGTCATCTTATACCTGAAGGAATATTTTAATCTGGCAGTTGGTGGTTTAAAAACTCAGTTGTGCGTATCCATTTGTAAATTATTTATAGTGAGAGCATATATTTAGCTTTTATAAAGTCTGTTTAAGCAATGCATGGATTAGATTACATGGATAGTTTTCATGCTGGGTGAGCAGTTTAGGAGTTAAGAGCTCAAACTGTGGAGCAGAGCCAAGGCCCAGTCAAAGCATCCTCCTCACCTACCAGCTGTGCTCTGGGGTGGACTTCATTACCCCCTTTAGAATAGGTTGAGTTTCCTGTAGAACATGGATTAACAGTATGCTACCTTTTAAGACCGTGGTAAGGATTAGATGAGAGAGTACCTGTATAGTACTTAGCACTATGATGGGCAAATGCTAAGGTCTCAGTGATAGCTGTTAGTATTATTTTGTGTATTGATCTTTCAGAGAGAAAACAAAGAACTCTCTTTCCCTTCTCATTCTATGGTACTGCCATTTCTCTTTAAGTACAGCTTGCTTACATCTAAAATACTATAGGTATGTATGATAGAGTCTTATTTATGCTTATGTGAGCTACATGTTACCTGGTCTTGAGGGATGTTAAACTGCTTTATGTGCTAGAAAATTTAAATTAGCAGGTATACACAGATTCTGAACCTTTTGGGTTCTGCCCAAAGCTTTGCTCATCCTAGATATGTAATTGTTGTTGTTTAGGTACCATCGAGTCGGTATCCAACTCATAGCGACCCTCTGTACAATAGGGGAAACACTATTGTCAGTGCTTCTCTGCTGTTCATAGGGTTTTCAATGGCAGATTGATTTTTGGGAGGGGGTTGCCCGGTCCTTCTCCCAAGCCTACAGTTTCTGGTGTTCCCAGGCGGTCTCCCATCCAGGTACTAACCAGGCCTGACCCTGCTTAGCTTCCGAGATCTGACGGGATCGGCTGCCACAGGGCTATAGCTACAGATATGTAATACTAAACATAAAATCCATAGTACTGATTGATAACATTTAGCCCTGAGGGAAAGGCTTTCTTTTAGCTCTGAGAAAAAAGGATATAATCTTTGCGGGTGAGTGTTTGGGGAATTCCTGCAGTATCTCTCAGGTTTTGTTTAGTTTTACTTTCTACTTTAACCCTGATCTATTCCTGGGAATTTTGTAGTTGCTCAGTTGTTACCCTGGTTGAGGAGTAGTGGCTGCCATAAACACAGGGTAGGGAGTACAGCTAAAGAGCCTATTTGGTTTGTCTTACAACACCAGCATCTCACGTGAGTTATCTTTTTTATGGACTTGCTAAATTAGCAGTGTACCTTTCCTCCAGAAAATGTAAGATGAAGTCATATAGGCAGTCTGGTTTACAAGATAATTATTATTCCGTTTCCTAAATGTTCCACTATGCAAGAAGAGTTCTAAGGGGAGAAAATGTTCATTCCTTTGGGGAAGACTGATTTTACTTTGTTTTGGTAAAATGCTGCCACGTACCCAATTAATAGACAGTTCCCACAGATTTTTTTCTTTTATTCTTTTTTTTTTTTTTTTGGTAGTCATAATCATTATCCCTTCTGTGAGATTATCTAGAGTTTGGGAAGCTCCTGAGCCTAGAAGAAGACAAATGCTTTTCTGTCTAAGTGTGTGTTTTTAATGGTGATAACTAAACACCTCTCCTAATTTGGCAAGCTAACCTATATTTTTTCATTTTGTCAAAATCCATCTTTCAGAATTAAGCTTATTTTATCCTTACGGATACCAAATTATGTTTTCATCTGATTTTCATACTTACATTTGAATTTAATAATTCAGACTTTAATTGTGCACATCTGTGTTTCAGTCAGTCGCATTTGAAGACATCCAAAAACAAAGGTCTTATGCATCCTTTCATAGTCTGTGTAG
>VMDO01019819.1:0-38827 GCA_007922755.1 Pedetes capensis
ATTGATTCTTGATCGATTGTTCCTTGTATTAAAATGTAGTGACCATCCTTATCTCTTCTAATTAGTTTTGGAGTGAAATTTAATCTATCTGAAATTAAAATTGCCACACCTGCTTTCTTTTGTCCCCCCCCCCCGCTAGGTATATATTTTTCTAGCCCTTAACTCTCAGTTTATTCCAGTCTTTGTGAGTTAGATGAGTTTCTTGAATACCACATATTGATGGTTTGTGTTTTTTGATCCAATTAGCCAATCTCTGTCTTTTAATTGGTGAGTTAAGACCATTTACATTAATAGAGATTACTGAGGAGCATTTATTGTCATTTATCTAATCATTACCTGTTACTGATTTATGATTCATGTTTGCTTTGGACCTTTCTTGTGTTGGACTCATCTCAGTTACTCAGTTCTTTGATTTCCTTTGTAGGGTTGTCTTAACTCTCCTGGATGTGGTAATTGATTTATTATCCTCTCCAGTGCTGGTCTGGTTGTTGCATATCGTTTAAAAGCTTCAATGTCACTAAATGTCTTATATTCCTCATCTATTATCAATGATAATTTTGCTGGATATATTAGTCTAGGCTGGAGATTGTTTTTTCTTAGTATTTGAATCACCTGTGACCATTCCTTTCCAGCTTTCAATGTTGATATGGAAAAGTCTGCAATAATTTTTATTGGCTGTTTTTTTTATAAGTAACAAGGGACTTCTGTCTTGCTGGTTGCAGAATGGCGTCTCTGGTCTCTAATGATAGAAATTGAGCCACGATGTGTCTCCAGGATGATCTATTTAAGTCAGCCTTCCTGGGAGTCCTGAAAGTCTCAGTGGTGTATGTATCCATTTCCTTTGCTATCGTTGGGAAATTTTCCTTGAGGATATCATTTACTAGGTTGTGAAGGCCTCCAGTGATTTTTTCTTCTCATTCAGGAATACCCATAATTCTTATATTTCTTTTTTTCACTCTGTCTGAGTTCTCTTGGAAATCTTTTTAAAAAACTTTTATCATTGACTCCATTTCTAATTGCTTTTGCTTCAGCTCATTTATGTCATCTTCTGCCTCAGAGATCCTTTGCTCTGATTCATCCAGTCTTGAAGAGAAGGATTCTTTAGCCATGTTCAATTCTGATAATTTGGATTGAGTATCAAGCAAAGTGGCTTGATTTTTCTTAATCATTTCTAACTGGGATAACAGAGCAGCTTCCAAATTAGAAACCTTTCTTTCAATTATCTTCAGTGTATTTTTAGTATTTGTCTTTATTTCTCTTAGCATGCTTATTACCATGACTCTGAACTCCGACTCAGAAATCTCTAAGAATTGCGGGTCGTTGGAGTGATCCGTTGTGGATGTATGATCTGTGGCGCCTTCAGCTCCATCCTGCCCCCTTGTGGTTTTTGTAGCTTTACTTGATTTTCCCATAATGTGGTCTGGGAAACAGAATCTACCAGTCCGACTCCAGGGGGGTAAGGGTTAGGGAGGCGTTAGATTCCGTTTCTCTTCTAGGATCTGCAGTCTGTGTCCCGTAGGCATGGTGAGAGTGTGCTGCCAAGGTTGCACTCCGTGTTGGGTCCGCGCCCCGTGGGTGCGTGTGCGTGAAGTCCCCTCCAAGTCTCCTGGATTCTATCTGCTGTCTGTGTGATGGTGAAATGGTGGCGGTCCCGCGGCTGGCCACTGTGTAGCTCCACTGAAGCCTAATCCTTGATTTCAGTGTACGCCTCGTTTCATTCTCTATCTCTCAAACTAAATTATCACTGTTTCTATTTATTCAATTTGAGTTTTAACCCCCTAATTGAGGCTTCCCATTGCTCCGGAACAGAAGGCATGTGTTATCTGTCCGCCATCTTGACTCTGTCCCTCATAGTGCACATTCTAAAATAAATATTTTAGAATATCAGTATGTGACATTTGCCAGTGCAATAATTAATGTTTTCTATAAAGTAGTGATATGCAGTTGAAAATAACTATAAAATTTAAATAATCTATGTTAGTAATCAAATTTTCCTGCCAGAAAGAAATAACATGGTATTTTCCCTATTATTTTGTTATAATTAATGCTGGAGAATCTTTCTGATTGTTAAAATGCCTGATGTTAACTTTGTTAAACATAAATCCTCACTTTCATATCATAAGAGTAACAAATTGAGAATCATTAACATGCAATTAGTAACTCAAGTCAGTTGTGTCTTCTTCCCAGTACTTATACAGTATTGTTTTTCAAGCTTTATGAGAAATAAAAATGATTAATGACTGCATATAATAATAAAACATGACTTACAGGATACACAACTAAAATTATGAATTTCAACAAATTGATTATAAAAGAAATTCTTATAAAATAGCTTTTTCTTTTCTTTGTATTAGAAAGGTGACATTTTCATGAAAAAATCCTAATTATTTAAGGGGAAAATATGTGTAGAAAAGCTTAGATAGCAATCTGCTTCAAAAAAATCTAAAGTAGGCTATAAGCCTTCTGAAATTCAGTTTTTTCCCTAAAAATTCATATTTCCATTTTATCAGGTTTTGAGTATTTGTCCCCTTTCAGCATTGGTCAGATACCTATTCACTCCCATAATGAATCAGTTATAAGAATGCTATTGAATGAGTGTTCCTTATATCAAATTTATAGCTTCCTAAAAGCTTTACTATCCTCCTTTTGTATAATTATTTCATAATGACCAATTGTATCACCATATTTTTGTTAGAAGTTTGCTTAATTTTTTAAAGAGTGAGATTATAGGTAACATATAACAAATTTATTTCAACAATTTTGAAAGTTCAGAATTTAATGTAATAAAAGATCTTTAATACTTTCAATTTTATACTGTCTTGAGACAATGGAGGAATATACTTCAATATTGCAGAAACATTCTTTCGTTGCTCTATTTAAATTAAAAATTTAAGAATGGAAATCTAACAATTTCAGATTACTAAGGAACAAAAAGTATAAGTCAGAAAAAATATATATATAAAGTAAAGATGACTTATTGCCATCTAATAGACAAGAGGTAGGAGACTTTTTCTGTCAGGGGTCAGATGGTAAAATACTTCAGGCTTTTCAGGCTACACAGTTTTGACTGCAACTACCTATTGCATTCATGGTAATCACAAATAGTACATAAGTGAATGAAAGTAGCTGTGTTCCAAGAAAACTTCCTTTACAGATAATGAAATTTAAATTTCAAATACTTTTAATAAGTCACAAAATATTATTCTGTTTTTAATATTTTCAGGCATGTAAAAATGTAAAATCCATTCTCATCTCACAGGCCATGCAAAAAAGGTGACAGGCTAGATTTAATCTATGCCCAGTTTGTGGACCCCTGTGATACATTATTGGATTTTTGAGTATAGGGACTATGTCTTACTCATTTTTGAACCGCTATAGCCAGTACATTGAGGATTAAAAATAAAAAGTCTGATAAATGAATGAGTAGAAGAGACATAAGGCTTTTTATCTTATTATGACCAAAATAATACATTAGTATGTAACCCTTAATTTTGACATTGTCTAGTATTCTGAAAGTACTGAACACTATTTTTTACCATATAAATGCTAATTATCTTAATATTTTCTAATTTTCTGTAAAGTATTAGCAAATACTTTTAAATAATTACATAGATATTCTTTGTGCGCTTCTTAATGTTTTAGTCTCTTCTGGAATTATATGTCTACAACTATACTTGTATTTTTTTAAGAATAATGATTTATGCAATAAATCTTTTTTGGATGCATACTGTAAGTAATAATTGGACATGAAGAGATAATTTGTATAGCAATGAGTTAGTATGTTCTGTTGAATTTTAAAATTATTAGCATTTCACCAGTGCCAATGAATTATGCAACCTTCATCAGATCAGAGAGAAGCAATGCATTCTTAAAACTTAAGCTTTTCATATTAAAATGAAATTCTAAAAAGTCGAAGAATGTGGATTATTATGTAAGTAAGGGTAAGTTTTGATAGCATCTCATATTTAAAGGAAAGGAGTAAGGTACTAGACCTTCAACTATGAGATGATCCATACTCTATGATATAGAGTCTAAAAACAGAAACAAATCCACAATTTAGGAAAATCAACTCTGAAAGCCTTATTCCTATAATATGAAATAAAATAAGCCTTATTAAACTTGTGATTCCACTTTCCTTTTTAATAGATCTGGAAAGAAATGGTACTAAATGTCATTTTCTTTAGAGTTCATAGCCATTGGCAATAACTTCAGGTTGCTTAATTTCATTCAATTTATCATTTTTCCTCTCCACTTTTTCCTCCAACAAAACAAATATCCCTAAACCACTATCCTTTGTTTCTGTAGATCCAATTAATTATTGACAATTATTGACTAAAATATTAGTACTTTAAGGGAGAAGCTGTTCCTTATTTCACCTTTGCCAAATTAGTAATTGTGTTTTCTATCAATAACTTCTGACATTATTTTAAAATGTTTGCAGTCTTAAGTTAGATATAGGTAAATGTGTTTAGAGAAAGTTTCTTCTCTTTTAGGCCAAATATCAAGGGTAGACAAGTTAAAGACAAATAACTAGCCAGGAGCCATGGCATATGCCTGTACTCCCAGTGACTCCAGGGCCTGAAGCAGGAGGACAGGGAGCTTGAGGCCACAGAAGGCCTACACAACTTAGAGAGACTATGTCTAACAATAAAAAATATAAAAGGAGCTGAGTATGCAGCTCAGTGGTACAGCATTTACCTAGCATGCATTAGATGCTGAATTCAATGCCCCAGGCAAAAAAAAAAAAAAAAAAAAAAAAAAAAAAAAAAAAAAAAAAAAAAAAAAAAAAAAAAAAAAAAAAAAAAAAAAAAAAAAAGAAAGAAAGAAAGAAAGAAAAGAAGAATGGATTCTCATGCCCCGGTCTGGGTCTCTCAAGTGTTGGGATTATAGGCATGTACCACCACACTCAGCTTTATCTCTAAGTTTCTATTTGATATGCCAGTATTGCATTTTAAATGCTATAGGAACTGTACCTACTTAAGAGTATATAGGAAATTAGTAGAATCATTTATTTGGTGCCTCTATTTTGCTTTTATGTTTATTTTCAAAAGGCTTAATAGTTCTACAACTTTTGACATGGTCACACCATATGTACTTATACATGTAAATATGACAAGAAGTAAACCTATTAAATACCAAGTTCTTAACAACCAGATAAATTGCCTCTTTTAAAAAACAAATATTAAAGAAGACACATTTATGCATATTTTAAACTCATTTAAAAAACTCATAATACAACTTTACCCTTGTAGATGCTATAGGCATATACGAATATAACAGCATCGCTGGTTTTCAAATAACTGACAAGTATTTAAGGATAAAAGTCTGCTCAATTTCTGATGTAATGGAAACATACAAGGCCAAGGTGACAGACTCTTGTCAATAAATAGTACCCAAAAGTAGGGGAGGGCAGGAAAGAAAAATAAGCAGATATTAGAACAGCAGAAATTCAAGATTTTTTATATAGAGATGAAAAAGATCACTTGTATCAAAATTAAAAATAATTTAACAAGACTTTCAAGATTTCATGGACATATTTTGAATTCAGTATAAGAGTATATTTGTCCATTTGGTAGTGACATACAAAACAAACAAACAACAACAATGCAGCTACCAAATTTGATAGTTATATAGCGACTAATAAAAAATACTTAACCACTATAAATCAACTCTTACATAAAATACCAGGAATAGTCCTTACTGAATGCTCCCACTGACCTTGGGAAGTAGGGTTTTTTTTTTTTCCCCCCAGTCCTGGGGGTTGAACCTAGGGCCTCGAGCCTGCATGCTCTGTAAGTGCTGGACCACTGAGCTGCAACCGCAGCCCATTTTTTCACTTTTTAAGACAGGGTTTTGCTAAGTTACGCAGACTGCCCCTGGTCTCAAACTTGCGATCCTCCAGCCACTGCCTCCCAAGCCGCTGGGATTACAGGTGTGTGCCACTGTGCCCAGCTGGGAAGTTGGTGTTTTTATTTTTATTTCAGTTATAGAAAATAAATTGTATTGTAGCATAATGAAAACATAAATATGGTGTTTGTCTCTGATTCCTGACACAGAATTCTTTAAACCCTTGAAATTTCTTGAATGATAGGAGTGTCTTTTCCTATCCATAACAAATCCCTTTAAATTACAGAGGCCCCTTGAAAGTGCCAGGATAGTGCTGGTCATCAGAAACAGCAAATGATTAGAGGGTTGGACCTTTTAGCCCCACCCAGTGAGGGAATGGAGCTGGAGATAAAGTTTCATAAAAACTCTTGAAAAATAAGATTCACAGAGCTCATCAATTGATAAGCATAATCAGGTGCTAGAAGAGGATTGCACCTGAAGAGGTCATGGAACTCCCTCCTATACTTTGCCCTGTGGCTCTCTTCAACTTGGGTCTATTAGAGATGTATCCCTATAATAGATTGGTAATAGAAATTAAAGTGTTTTCCAGAATTTTGAGAAACATTCCAGCTAATTATCAAATCTGAGAGGGGGAGGTTGTGGTAAATCCTCAGACTTTGTGTTCTTGTTGTTAGGTGCTGTCAGCTCATGTCAGACTAATAGTGACCCTCACAGGGTTTTCAATGGCTGATTGTTTCAGGAGTAGATTGCCATGTCCTTCTACAATTTTTGTGATGCTGGGGATGGAACTCAGGGACTCACTGACTGCAGAATGGCACTCTCTCAACTGAGATAAACCAAGGTAGAAAACAAGTTGGATAACCTGGGGACCTAAGATTTAAGATTAGCATCTGAAGTGAAGACAGTCTTGTGGTACTGAGCCTTAAACTTGTGGAATCTGACTCCAACTGCAGATAAGTAATGTCAGAATTGAATTGAAATGGAATGAACGACATTGAATGTTGGGAAAGACAGAGAATTCCTTGGTGCGAGAAAAAATTCCACACATTTGTTATCAATAATGTGAGTACAACAGCCCATCTTTGGTCACCTTGTTCATAGTAGAGTCAGAAATCATTTTGGTATTAGCTTGAAGCTCAGGTTGTTGCTGTTACGTGCTGTTGAGGTGCTGTCTGACTCACAGTGACCCTATGTATAATATATAAAACACTATTGTTGTGTTTCTCTGCTATTCACAGGGTTTTCAATGGCTGATTGTTTTCTGGGAATGGGTTGCTAGGTTCTTCTCCCAAGCCTGCAGCACCTGGTGTTGCCAGATGGTCTCTCATCCAAGTACTAACCAGGTTCAACCCTGCTTAGCTTTTGAGATCTGACAGGATGGGACACCACAGTGGTATGGCTGCAGGCTGAAGTTCATAGGATACAGGATATTTGGTGGTATGAATTATTTCCCTACAATTAAAAATAATGCTATTATTTGATTATGAATAAAATCTATGATAAATTTTTTTCTCACTTTTCTGATACAAAAATAAATTGTTGTTAGGTGCCATAAAGTATCCTCTGCATGTCTGCCAGTTTGCTGTACTGTGGGGGCTTGCATGTTCCTTTGATGCTGAATACTATGCTACCGGTACTACAGTTACCAGCAGTGTCACCCATGGTGGACAGGTTTCAGCTGAGGTTCCAGATGAAGACAGACTAGGGAAAAGGACCTGGCAGCCCACTCCCGAAACAATTAGCCATTGAAAACCCTCTGAATAGCAGAGGAACACTATCAGGTATAGTGCTGGAAAATGAGCCTTCCAGCTTAGAAGACCCTCAAAAAGATGACTAAGAAGAGTTGCCTCCTCAAAGTAGAGTCTACTTTAATGATGAAAATAGAGTAAGGCCCTATGAGTCTCCATCTGCTGATGTGGCACAACTCAAAATGAGGAATAATAACTGTAAATATCCATTAATAATTGGAACACAGAATGTATATAGTATGAAACTAGGAAAATTAGGAATCATCAAAAGGCAAGTGGAGTGCATAAACATTGACATTCTAGGCATTAGTGAACTAAAATGGACTGGGATGGGTCATTTTGGATTAGATAATCATGATCTACTATGCCTGGAATGACAAAGAGAAATGGGGTTGCACTCATCATCAAAAAAGACATCTTAAGATCTGTCCTGAAGTATAATCCTGTCAGTGATAGAATAATATCCATAATCCCATCAGTGACAGAATAATATCCATATGCCTACAAGGAAGGCCAGTTAATATGACTATTATTCAAATTTACACACCCATCTAATAAAAGTAAGTCGTTGTTGTTGTTAGGTGCAGTTGAGTCAGATCTGGCTCATAGTGTCCCTTAAAAGGTTTTCAATGGCTGATTGTTTTGGTTTTTTTTCGGGAGTGGACTGTCATATCCTTCTCCCATTTTTGTGGTGCTGGGGATTAACTCTGGGTCCTCAGAAAGTGCAGAGCAGAGCTATACCAAATGAGCTAAACCCTAGCCCCAAAATAAATTGTAGTATGAAAATATTAAACCATCAAACAAAAACTAAGAGTATATAAACTCAAGGCCATTTATTTCAAACACTTGACACCCAAGCTCCAAAACTCAATGCCTTTACATATATAGTTTTCTTACAAACAAAATAAAATAAAATAGAACAAAACACAAAACACATCTCTGCAGGACATGACTTCCTTCCCAATTGTAGTTTTCTAGTTAGACTCACAATAAAAAAGAAATATGAAAATTAGAGGAAGAATCATTTCCATGAGGACCCAGAAACTAAACAGTGTAAGGATAATCTTCTTGTTTATATAGTGGAAGTTAACAATCTCCCAATTACAAATCTTGTGACTGCTTTAAAAGTAAATCTATTTTACCTATTACTCTAATTATAATAATATAGCAAATATAATATAGCAATTTTATGATATTTACATAAGAGAATAGTAAATATTTTTGCTATTTGTTTTAGAAAATTCCATTTTCCTATACTAAAGAAGTGGGTTTCAGAGTTTAGAAGTATGGTCTATGGATTGGCCACATTGTATCACCTGACATCTTATTTGAAATACAAATTCTCTGCATCCACTGTTGAGTTATTGATTCAGAAACACTAGGGGTGATGTCCAGCAAGCTACACTTTAACAAGTCTTCTGATTGATTCTGATGCAAGCTAAGTTTGAAAACCAGCATAAGAAAGATTGTAATTATTTAAAAAATACAGAGAACAAGTATCTTGCTGATAGTAAGGGTAGCAGATAGATAGTGTACTGATCTGAAATTAGAAGGACTTAGTTAACATTAAATTGAAATTGAGCCAAGAAACATTCTTGGAGGGTAAAGGAAATTATGTCATAAGTGGCAATATAAGTTTCCATGATTCCAAAGTGACACCTAAAATATGTAGCTTCCATAAAAAGAAAATAAAGGCCTTTTTCTCCTATATAAATGAACACTGCTTATACTTCATTTGTTCTCTAATTTCAGTTTTTGGGCAAAAGTTGAAGGTGATTCTGTGGCATTAGCTTACATATTCTGCTTTTGGGCTTATTAAATTCTGCATTTAAATGTTCATATTTAAAGTTATAGAAAGAATCTTTTTCATCAATAGTACCATAAAAGTGGTATAAATATTCTATTACAATTATCCTATTATATTTTGAGACAAATGACAAGGCTACCTCAAGAAAAGGGAAATGAGATCCAGTTTTGAATTGTATTGACAAAGCACATCAGACTAGATGTCATTCTAACAATCAGAATTTTGTTATAACCCCCTAAAGTTCAGCTGATACTGTAGACCACAAAAGAAACAAAAGATTAACATCTAAAACAGTTCAGTCTTCCTCAGATTCTACCATTTCTAGTTTAAGTACAAACTAAAAAGTCAAGAAATACTTTTGATAGATAATTCTTCCACAGCCAAATTTTTATATTTTTGTAACCAAAAGTACTTGTTTTGCCTAGAAAGATTGTAAAAATAATATGAAAATAGTAAAAAGGATTGAAAATAAAATTAGTTTATTCACTGAATATGAAAAAGGCATGTACTATCTTACCTCTGGAGTGACATCTCGAGGTGCAAACCCTGTTCCTCCAGTTGTTAATATCAAATTAAGTTCCTTTTCATCACACCAGTCTATCAGAGTTTCCTGCAAAATAAAAGTATTGTCACATGCAGAAGGACTTGCTTGCTTGCTCAAGAACACTCAAGTCCTCATATAATTCATACATAGAGAGGAAAGAATTTTTTTTCAACAATAAACAAGAAAATTTTGAAGGACTATTCATAGAAAGGTTTCACTCTTGGAAAAAAAGCACTATCTGGGCTATTTATTTTATTAATTATAGAAAATGAAGATATAAGCATCAAATTGTTGAAAATAATGAAGCACAAGAAATGCCATGAAGAGTTTATAATTTGTATTTATTTTGTACTTATCCAGCACATGTGAAATTTTTTTCAAGCATGCAAAATATATTCAAGTTAAAAAAGTTGACTACTATGTGTAATGTTGTTACTTTAATATTTAATAACTGCATCAATTCTACCAGCTAAATATCCGTATTTTAATTTTATATATAAGGAAACAGACTCATTCATTTTTTTCATTGAAGGATTTAAAAAGATCAAAGAACATGCTCAGTCTCATAAACTAGAAGGAAGAAGAGCTAGAATTCAAAACAGTTCTCTAAGATTCTCAGTTTATGTTCCATTAAATTTTTCCTGGTCTGGGGTTTAGCTTAGTTGGTAGAGCACTACTCTGCACTTTCAGAGGACCCTGGTTTGAGCCTCAGCACAGGAAAAATGCAATAAGGATATGGTAGTCCGCTCCCAAAACCAATCCTGAAACAATCAGCCATTGAAAACCCTATGAGGGTTGCTATGAGTCGGACCCAACTCGACAGCACACAACAACTACATATTTTGCCTTGCTAGGGTTTAGCTTAGTTGGTAGAGTGCTGCTCTGTGCCCCCTGAGGTCCTGAGTTTGACCCTCAGCACCACAAAAAATGGGAGAAGGATGTGGTAGCCCATTCTTGAAACAATCTTGAAATAATCAGCCATCAAAAACCCTATGAGGGTCACTATATGAGGGTCACACTATGAGTCAGACTCGACTTGACACCAAACAACAATATATTTTGCCTATTTATTGAGCCAATGTTTTATCCTCAATTTCAGTTTAAGAAAGCTCTACAAATTTCAGTGTTAATTTTACATGGATTTCTTAAAAAGCAAGTGGAGTTTAAAAAATACTTAGTCCTACCTCTGGGTAGGACAGATGGACAGGTTTCCTCTGAGTTTCCAGACTAAGACAGACTAGGGAGAAGGACCTGGCAGTCCACTTCCACAAAAATTAGCCATTGAAAACCCTATGAGTAGCAGAGAAGCACTGTCAAATATAGGGCTGGAAAAGGAGTACCCCAACCTAGAAAGCATTCAAGAAACGACTGGAGTAGAGTTGCCTTCCTCAAAGTGGAATCAACATTAATGACAGGAAATGGAGTAAAGCCCCTAGGACCTCCTTTTGCTGATGTGGTACAACTCAAAATGAGAAGAAACATAGGGACTGCAACAATGGGCTTAAACATAAAAAGAATATGTGCATGCACAGTGTTGGGTAGTGTTTCGTTCTGTACGACCCTGTACGACCCAGGGTCGTTATGAGTAAGACCCAACTTGACAGCACCTAACAACCACCACCACCACCACCTCTGGCGTACAGCCTGGGTTAGCACTGGGATTTTCTTCTTCTTTTCTCTTCTTTCTATCCCTTCCCTTCCCTTCCTCTCCCTTCCCTTCTCTTCTCTCTCTCTCTCTTTCTTTTGAACATGGGATCAAACCGAGGGTATTGTGCATACTAAGATTTTGCTTTACACTGAGCTGTATCTGCATCCCCAGAGCACTAGGCTTTTACAAGTTTTCTCAGTTAATGCTAAAATTCAGCCACATAATTAAGAACTACTAGTATAAAAAGATAACCTGCATAGTCACCCAAAGCTAAATTTCACAATCAACTCAATAAATATGTCATACAGCTTAAAATCATTTGCAACACAATAATATTGTTGTTGTTGTTAGGTGATGTCCAGTTGGGTCTGATTCATAGCACTCTGTGCACAACAGAATAAAACACTCCCTGACATTGTGCCATGCCCAGCACTATTGTCAGTGCTTATCTGCTATTCATAAGGTTTTCAATGCAGATAGTTTCAAGAATGATTGCCAGGTCCTTTTCCCTAGCCTGCAGTACCTGGTATTCCCAGACGGTCTCCAATCCAAGGACTAACCAGGTTGACCCTGCTTAGCTTCTGAGATCAGGTGGGCTGCAGACACGTAATATTACTCAAGTTTTTCTATTACCAGGATGAATAACTGTTAATACTGTGCAGATTTGTTTCACTTACATAGTATTTGGTATTCTGAGCTTAATTAAGGATTTAAGTATTTGGGAAATGATATTTTACTGCCCAAAGTAGCTGTGCAATGTACCTCAGTGTTATTACAACAAAAATTTTAAATAGTTAGACATTCATAACATCCTATTACTTGTTGTTGTTAGGTGCCGCCGAGTCGGTATCCGACTCATAGTGACCCTCTGTACAACAGGGGAAACACTATTGTCAGTGCTTCTCTGCTGTTCATAGGGTTTTCAATGGCAGATTGATTTTTGGGAGGGGGTTGGCAGGTCCTCCCAGCCTACAGCTTCTGGTGTTCCCAGGCGGTCTCCCATCCAAGTACTAACCAGGCCTGACCCTGCTTAGCTTCCGAGATCTGCCGGGATCGGATGCCACAGGGCTACAGCTGCAGGCTCCTATTACTTAGTTGTTTCCAAAACATAAGGATTCTTCCTCATCCACCCATATAGAATACCAGTGTTCCAGGCCCCAACGTAGTCATACATTTATGGATTCATTAATTCATTTACTTAACAAGAAAATACTTCAGGGAACACATTTATTCAGGTATTTCACTAGATAACAGGAACGCATAAGGCAAATCCCTTTTCTCAAGTTTTCATTCAAATAGAGGAACTCTGAGTATACAGTTTTGTAGAACTTTGTTAATGAAAATGTGATCTGAATATCAACAACATTACTATCACCTGGGACTTGTTTTGTTGTTCTTGTTAGATGCTTTTGAGTTGGGTAGCAACCCTATGTACAACAGAACTAGACATTCCCTGCCACTGTGCCATGCCAGGCACTATTTCAGTGCTTCTCTGTATTCACAAAGTTTTTAATGGCTGCTTGTTTTAGGAGTGGGCTTCTAAGTCCTTGTCCCATTCTAGGTGGTGCTGGGGATTAAACCCAGGGCTTCAGAGAGTACAGGGCAGCATTCTACCAATTATGAAGAGACTGTTAGGAAGAAAAAAAAAATCTCTAGTCCCTTCTAAGACATTCTGAATCAGAACCTGCATTTTTAGAAAGATTTCTCAAGATATATATATGTCCAATAAACTGGATCAAATATGCTTTCTAAGAATGTACCAGTCTAGATATTCTAAGTCTTGCTTTTCTATTATGTTATAAAGCAATTTATCTTAACTAGTTATTTATCTAGTGATTTACCTTATTTAATTTAGTAATTTAGCTTAGCTTTATTAGAAAGCAACATAGCTTATCATATTTGTTTCTGTACCTGTATGATCTCTTTCATGCTAAAATAAGCCCTAATATTTGGTTTCCTCTACCAGGTAGGATAACACTGAGGAATTTTACATCAAATAGCTTTATATAAAAAAAAAATTCTACATCTATTTCAAAACTAAGGCTGAGGAAATTGTCTACTTTAGTGATTAATTTTCCCTTATGTGGGAAATATTGCTTTAAAAATTTACTGTCTTTAGTTTCCAGGTTAGTATAGTAGAATGATGGTATAATTCAGAATTCCTTCTAATAAATAACAAAATAAACAACAACAATAATGGAAGAGTAAAAAGTAGAGGAAGAAAACTCTATCAGCAACAACGAAGTAAGAAAAAAGACCTAGTTTGTCATAAATCTCAAAACATGGGTGATTAAGGACAAAAACAAAAGATGTTTGAGAAGCACAGTGCAGTACTGTATGGCTCCTAACACTACTCTGGACCGCAAAGAAATCATAAAGGTAAATTATGAATTATCAAAATCCTAAAAATTCTAAGACTTCAAATCCAGAGAGGTGCATACTCTACTAGATTCTTTATCTTTTCTGTTTTGTAAATAGCTGCACAAGAAGCAGATGCAAGAAGGGGCTGACTATGATCAAGATGATGTTTACAGAAAAAAAATCATACTGAACTAGGGAAGCTAATCTGAAACCTGACGATAGTTGTCATAATCATGAAGTAAACTCTTACCTAAGAAGAAAAACTCTAGTACTGAATATTTAATAAAATTTCTGGGAAAAGAGCAATATATTCCAACAAAGATTACATATTGTCCCTGGTATCTTCTTTCCCCTGTTTTCTTTTGTGAAAGTTCAAGATCTAACGTAGTCTGGGCTTTTTATCTTTCTTCCTACATACATCACTGCAATTTAACTACACTGAAATTTAACTACTTTATAGGGGAAGAAGGTCATGAAAGGGTAAAGGAGAAGTGAAGACGAACAATGTACAATGAAATGCATATATAGAAATGTCATAATGAGATCCAATAAGTTGTATATGTTAAAAATTACTAATAAAAAAAGCAAAAAAAAAAAAAAAAAAAAAAAGAGAGAGAGAGAGAGAGAGAAAAGAAAGAAAGAAAGAAATTTAGCTCTACTTTGAGGCCTGGATAGTGTTCTATCAGTTTTTTCTTTTTCTTGTTTATTTATTTATTTTTAATAGTATTGCAGGATAGAACCCAGGTTCTCTTACATGTCAGGCAAGTGCTCTGCCACTGAGTTATACCCCTTTTCTCTTTTCTATTTTGAGACAGGGGCTCACTAAGTTGAGCAGACTGTCTTTGGCCTTGAACTACCAATTTTCTAGGCTTAAATTCTTGAGTCACTGGGATTACAGGCATGTGCCACAGCACCCAGCTCTATAATTATTTTTCTGATGATTATGCAACAAACAGAAATTTGAAGGGAAAGTAACAGAAGGTAAGAACGTAATTGTTCTAATATTGTTATTTTTAATAGCAGGATTTAACCAATCCTTATATAAGGTTCAAACACCTAAACACATAACCTATTAATAAAACCTAATAGTAATTTCCCCAATTGTTTTAGTGATCTTTAATTACTATCTCTTGCAGTTAAAAATATTTATTTCAAAGTCTATATCCTTTTCCAGTTTCTTTTTCATCTGTTCAAATGTCATAAAGTGTTGTTATGTATTAGCTTTAGAGAATTATCTCAGAATGGTATACAGCCATGTCTTTCATTCATTAAAACATTCATCCATTCTTCAATTTACATAGTAGGCACAGAAAGTGTTGGAACTGTTTTATAACTTAATGTTACTTTTGAGTAATTAGAATGGGAGTACATTTTATTCTTTACTTCCTTTTTACTATTTTGCATTTTGTGAATTCTTTATAATTTTCCTGTAGTCTTAAAATATAAGAGGATTTTCAACCTTGAATTGACTGCAGTTGTCCTTCATTCTGACAGCCAGTACTCTTAATTCTTTTGTACTTAATAACTATACATACACAGTGTGATAAAAAAATATGGTGAATGTTTAAGTAAAAAAAGTATTACAATAAAAGACACATTGCCACTAATCCCCTTCAAAATAGTCCTTCTAGCTTTGAACGCACTTATCCCATCATTCTTGCCACTTTCTGAAGCCGTCTGGAAGTCTTCTTTCGTGTCTTTAGTTTCATCCTCCATCATGACAATGCTCCGTATCACAAATTGCTTCTGGTATGGTAATTTCTGTCAAATAAAAACATTACGGTGTGTCCTCATCCACTTTATTTACAGCCTCTGGCACTGTGTAACTTCGGACTTTTCCCCAAAATCAAATGACCAAGAAAGGTAAACATTCTGAATTGATTCAGGACATTGAGGCAGCCATTACAGAACAACTAAAAATGCTCATGAAAGTGGACTTTCAGGTGGCAATGTATCCTTTTTTTAAAAAAAATTAAACATACACCATATCTTTTGATCATAACTAGTGTATTACTATTGTTGTTAGGTGCCATCAAGTTGGTGTACAACAGCTGAAACAATATAATGCCTCTCTGCTATTCACAGGGTTTTCAGTGGCTGATTGCTTTTTGGGAGAGGGTTGCCAGGTCCTTCTCCCAAATCTACAGTACCTGGAGTTCCCAGGTAGTCTCCCATTCAAGTGCTAACCAGGCCCGACCCTGCTTATATTCTGGAGATCTGGTGGGATAGGATACCATAGTGGTATGGCTGCAGGTAGTGTACTATTATGGTAGGTTAAATATGCCCATATATTCTTAGTAAATCCTCCAGTCAAGGTGGAGTCTATTTCCATAACAGTTACAACTGGGCTAGACTTTTGACTTGTTTGACCAATAGAATGAGGCAGAAAGCCATGGTATGTGAATTTTGAAGGCTAAGTGTCAAAAGGCCTCACAGATTTTGCCTTCTTTCTTTTGATGAACTTCTAATATATCAGGAAGCACAGATTAGACAATAGATGGTGGATGACCATGTGGAAAGACAGGCTGAGCAGAACAGGGCAGCACTAAGGCTGCAGACATGTGTCTAAGGCCACTTTAGAGTCTTCAACTCCAGTTGAACTGAGATTATTTCAGTCACAGAGGTGACCCCATGTAAGACCAAAAGAAGATGCACCTAGCTGATCTCAGAAAACTCAGAATTATGGGAAATATTAAATCACTGTTATTTTAAGCCACTAAGTTTTGTGGTGGTTTTTAATGCAGCAATAGAATAGAGATACAACTATCACAGTTGGGATTTTTGCATCCTCTCTTTTTACTGGTTATTTCCAATTTCTATTTTATTAGTTATAAATATATCTATACTTTATAATAAGCTTCAAAATATCTCTGAAAGTAAACTTCTGACTTGAGTTATATTTAAATGAGTTGGCACAATGTCAGAATATGATTATGTAACTTAGCCTTCAGTTTGAGCAGTATTCAAATGCTTAGTATGTGCCAGGAATGTGTTCAGTATATGCCAGGAAAATCAATAAACATATTGAAAATCATGACACATGTCCTTGACATGAAAGATCTCAGAGCTATGAGCAAATAAATATAGTGAAAAGATGTATGTCCATCCTGAGGAAACTTTTTAAAGATACTATTTGTATTTATGAATATATAATATTTTATTTCCCATGACTAGAATGAAAACCATCATTAACAGAGATTTTAGCCAAATTTTACTTTTGCCTTGGAGAACTCAATAAAGACAAAAATGAGGCAGTAACTGAGCTAAGGAATATGTATAAAGTAAGTAAGCATAAAGGTGAATATGTATCCACATAAAACAGTATTTCTTGTATATCTGCTTGTTACCTGACCCCACTATGTCCTGATCTGCCTCAAATATGAGCACAAATTCTATAACTAATTACACAAACGTAGGCCTATATTACAGGAGATCTGATGGTACTGATGCCACAAAGGTATGGCTGCAGGTGGGTGAGCCCTAGAAAACCAGGGGGGAAAAAAAAACCTAAAACAAAAATAGCCATTTGTTTCTGTAGATTTTCCTCTTCTAGACATTCACAAAACTGCAAAACCAGTACAGGCAGGATCACAATACTGACTTTAAACTATACTACAGGAGTATAGTGGCAAAAATTTTTTTGCTACTGGCACAAAAATAGGCTTGAAGATCAATGGAACAGAATTGAAGACCCAGAGATACAGCTATGAAACTACAGCCACCTGATTTTTGATAAAAGGGCTAAGAAAGTTCCATGGAGAGAACATAGCTTCTTCAACAAATGGTGTGGGGAAAATTGGATATCCATTTGCAGAAAATTGAAAACAGGTCCATATTTTTCAATTTGCATGAGAGTTAATTCGAAATGCATAAGAGACCTCCACAAAAAAACATGAAACATTAAAACTGGTAGAAAAAAAGATAGGAAACACACTCAAACACATAGGCATAGAAGAGTATTTCCTTAACAAGACTCTAATCACCTAGTAAATGGCACCAAGAATTGACAAAATAGGAATACATGAAATTAAAAAGCTTCTGTACAGCAAATAATCAACAGAGTTAAGGAAGAGCCCAAAGAATGGGAGAAAATCTTTGCATTCTAACACATCTGAGAGAGGACTAATCTCTACAATATACAAAGAATTTAAAAAAGCAAAACCCAAGACAACAAATAACCCAATACATAAAGGGGCAAAGGAAATGAATAGATAGTTCTCAAATGAGGAAGTCATAGGGTTAAGAAATACATGAAAAAATTCTCAATATCCCTAGCCATTACGGAAATGCAAATCAAAAGTTTGGTCCCTTTTTGTAATTTCTAACTCTTTATAGATATTCTCATTTTATTTGGACATATTTTTCTTGATTTTCTTTAGTTCTGGTCCATGTGTTCCATCAGCTGTTTGGATATATGTAATACAGTTGTTTTAAAAGTCTTTCCCTAGTAAGTTCAATGTCTGGGATTCCTTAGGAACTGTTTCTGTCAATTAGCTTTGTTTCTTTAAATGGGCTATACTTTTCTGCCTCTTGTATGATTTGTAATTTTTTGTTGACATTTGTAAAGTAGACATTTTTTCTCAAAGAGAATTTTAATGTGAAAGGTTATCTTAACAGGAAATATTTGGCCTTCACAATTAAAGTTTAACATGAGACTTCCAGCCTCTTTAACAGAAATTTAAACAGAACTTTTATACAAGAGCAAAAAAAAAAAAAGTTTTTGTTTTGTTTTTTCTTTTGAGACACAGTCTCCTTAGCATGTAGCCCAGTCCTGTCTGGAAGTTGCAATCCTTCTGCCTCAGCCACCGGAATACTGGGTTATTATAGGCTCACCAGACCTGGTAGGAGAAAACATTTTGACTTCATCTAATGAAAACAGATGACAGTTACCTCATACACTCAGGTCTCCAGTTACAGTCTGAGTTAGATTGACTCCTGAACACAACTGTCATAGAACATGATCACCATTTCCTAAGGACCCAGCTTCCTGATACCTTATCTTAAAGCTGGAGTCAGTTGATCTCTGCTCTTATAGTTTTTAAAAATTTAACTGTTTGAGTCAACAGAACTGGTTACAGAAATGTTCTTAATTGGCTTCTGGAGAGGATGCAAGGGATAACCTTGAGCCAAATAATAAAGACAAAATTAATCACATAAGGATTTGATTTTGGACTTCCACACAAATAGGACCTGTGGAAACAGAAACATATTTATCATATGTGAGAATTCTTTGTTGTTGTTAAGTGCCGTCCACTCATAGTGAGACCCTCATAGGGTTTTCAATGGCTGACTGTTTCAGGATTGCCTTGGGAGTGGATTGCCAAGTCCTTCTCCCATCTTTGCAGTGCTGGGAATTGAACTCGGGTCCTCAGAGACTGCAGCGCAGAGCTCTACCAACCAGCCAAATCCCAGCTCGAGAATTCTTTAGCATTGATTTATTATTTTTAGGAAATATGGATATAGAGGCATGGTCCTAGATCTCTCTCAACTTCTTCTAACAGGGCTTCTAGTTAAAATATCAAAATAATATATGTTTCTACAACATAGCTCCATCACTGGTAAGTATCATCATACCAAAACAATTAATAGTATTCTCTTTTATTCAAGGCTTTAACTTTAAGTTTACTCCCTATCTTCTCATTGCTACATACAAAATTTGCCCAGGTAAATGAATAACCTGTGTCATTCAAAGTATTTCACTGGGCTTTTATACTAGTTCCAGTCTGGAACTAGTTCCAGACTTGAATCTCCTGAACTGACCTGCCAGGAGCTATATATGTTTTTAAAATTAGTACCTGGAAGTTATATTGTTTAGAATCTGCCAATTATCTAGATCACTCCAAAACAAGTTTTTTTTATTAGTAAACTTGGTTTCCTTAAAACTATGTAGAAATTGTCAAAACTACTATGAAACGTTTCAAATGCCATTAGATTTGATAGAATCACCCTGTTAATAAAATATTAAAATCATAAATTAAACTGGCTTTCAGAATTACATAATCAAAAAAACCATACTGTGAGAGTTGTTTCACTAATTTCTTTCTCTTCAAAAACTATGTAGCTTGCAATGATGTAACACATTATAGTTCCTTGCAGCCTTTTTCATTTCTTTGTTTGTAATAGGTTATTTGTTTTCACAGGTATGAATCATAGTTGCATAATTCACAGTGGGAAAATATCTATCAGTGAAATCAAATTCACATAAATGAAGCATAGTGAACCAAACTGTCTTGAATTTGACCATAAGCAAAATATTCTTCTATACATTGATGATGCCCAGACCAAATGGCACACAGGCAAACCTCTCCCCTGATGCTGGCTTATCCTGTAAGTAAATTAAAATCTACACATTCTACCCATGAATCTTTAAGTCTTCAACAGTGTGAGAAACACACATCTGAAGTCACGGAGAAATGGTTTACCTTGCCACAATCTGAGGAGTTTTGGCAATTCTCATCATAGTGATTATAGGACATGTAAGTCTTAATTTTTCTTTTATGCAATGATCCAGTAAATTTAGATCCTGAGCTGCTCTTAAGTTAAAACCACATATGGTTTTCTGCTCTAAATAACATTTTTCTTTTCTTTTTAACCAAACTTTATTATTTATTATTTATAAATGCTAGTTGGGTACAGAGTAATAAGACATTGCTGTACTCATTATGTTGCTATTAAATAAGTTTTGCTTACACATTCATCTTCTTATATATTTTACAGAACAGGATGAACTAAAGCAGAAAAGAAAAGAAGTAGATATCTTAATATGGAATGAAATTCATATGCAATCATGGGTCATATTCTCATTGATTTTTTTCTTACCCTTTTTTTCATGTGTTCATATAGTTGTATCCTGTATTTTGCGTTTTTCTTCTACCGCTTTACTCCTGTACATTATTTCCCCTCCCCTGCTGCTCTTTGCCTGCAGATCCCCTCCTCCCTCCTATCTGGGCTACATGTATTTTCCATTCTTAGATTGTTGTTGTTGTTGTTAGGTGCCATCGAGTCGGTATCAGACTCATAGCAACCCTCATAGGGTTTTCAATGGCCGAGTGCTTCGGGATTGCCTTGGGAGTGGCTTGCCAGGCCCTCCTCCCATTTTTGTGGTGCTGGGAATTGAACTTGGGGCCTCAGAGACTGCAGCGCAGCGCTCTACCCACTGAGCTAAATCCCAGCCCCATTCTTAGATAGGTATGATTATTCATTTTTATATATCTAAGTATGTATGATTTTTTCCCATTAACTTAGATTTAGCTCTTACATATGAGTGAAAACATATGGTTTTTCTCTTTTTGAGTCTGGGTTAATTCAGTTAAAATAATGCTATCCAGAGGGTATCTTTTCACCATGAACATCTTTAGCTCCTTTGCAAAAAAATCAGGTGGCTGTAATCGCATGGGTATATCTCTGGGTCTTCAATTCTGTTCCATTGATCTTCAAGCTATTTTCATGCCATTACCAAGCTGTTTTTGCCATTATGGCCCTGTAGTAAAGTTTGAAGTCAGTTATTATGATACCTCCTGCACTGCTTTTGTACCTTCTAGTTGTTTTGGCTATATGTGGTCTTTTGTGTTTCCTTATGAATTTTAGAATTGTTTTGTCTATTTCTGCAAAGTTTGTTACTGAAATTTTAATGAGGATTGTGCATTAAACCTGAAAAGTGCTTTTGGTATTACGGCCATTTTCACAGTATTAATTCTCCCAATCCATGAGCAAGGGAGGTCCTTCCATCGTCTAGTATCTGCAATTTCTTCCTTTAAGGTTTTGAAGTTTTCCTTGTAGACGTCTTTAGGGTCTTTGGTTAGGTTGATTCCTAAATATTTTATTTTTTGTGTTATTGTGTATGGGATTAGTGTCTTGATTTCCTTCTCTTCCTGTTCACTATTGGTGTAAAGGAAACCTACTGATTTATGAGTGTTAATTCTGTATCCTGCTACTTTGCTGAAGAAGCTAATTACCCCAAGAGTATTCTAGTGGAATCTTTGGAGTCCTTTATGTAGAGGATCATTTCATTTACAAATAAGGATAACATGACCTCTTTTTTCCCCTATCTGTATTCCTTTAATTTTTTTCTCTTGTCTGATTGCTTTGGCTAAAACTTCAATTACAATTTTGAGTAAGATAGGAAAGAGTGGACATCCTTGTCTTGTTCCTGATCTGAGAGGTAATGGTTTCAATTTTTCCACATTTAATATGATGTTGGCTATAGGTTTGTCATAAATGGCATTTATGATGTTGAGATATATTCCTACTATGCCCAATTACTTCAGGACTTTTATTGCTTTGTTGAAAGCCTTCTCAGCATTAATTGAAGTGATCATATGAATTCTGTTTGCAAGTCTGTGGATATGTTGAATTATATTAATTCATTTTTGTATGCTGAACCAGACTTGCAACTGTAGAATGAAGATCCCATGATCATGGTGTATAATCTTTTTTTTGTGTTAATAAATTTGGTTTGCCAGAATTTTATGGAGGATGTTTGTATCAATGTTCATTAGGGAAATTGGTCTATAGTTCTCTTTCTTTGAAAAGTCCTTATTAGGTTTTGGTATCAGAGTGATACTTGCTTCCTATAATGAATTTGAAAGCATCCCTTCCTTTTCTATTTTATGAAATAATTTGAGGACCATGCTCTACTGCACAAAAGATGGCAACCTGAATGGGCTCACTTTGCATGACAAAGACTAGCCACCCTCTGCTGGTCCCCCACTGACAAAGTATTTATTACTGTTACTTGTTTGTGGACTGTACCTTAAAAAGAGTTTACTTCTCCAAAATGTATGACATGTAAACAATTATAAAATCTCCTCAGTAAACTGTGAATTATTTGTAGCACTAGGAAAATCATTTAGGCCAGTATGTGTAATGCACATGTACAAATGTATGCATCTGTAGCCTCCTGGACATTGTGAAAATCAAAGAAGTTATTAATTTTAGTTTATAACAAACCCTACTAGCAAAATATATGCAAGAAGGTTGAGTGTAATGTGTTTGAATATAATTAGCATTTCTTATAATATAATTATAACTTTGACTTCAGCATATAAATTTTACAGAAAGGAATAAGATTTTGAGGAAAGACAGTTTATGGAACATTTAAGTTAGCTATTATATTGTCTATTATAAATTTAAATACACTATAACCCATAAGAAATTTACAAAGATAAAACACTTTAGTGATGTTTAGTGATGTTTCTCTTTAATACTGAAGAATGACTTTTCAGAATAAGAGTTCTGAATATTTTCTAATTTTCATTCTATTCTACATTTTCCCCACACTATAGTTTTACTAATAAGCAATACCTAAAATTTGCAGGCTTGGTGGCATATGCCTATAATCTCAGCACTTAAGAGATTGAAACAGGAAGGTTGTAAATTCAAGGTGAGCCTGGGCTACATAATGAGTGTGATGATAGCTTGAGCTACATATTGAGAACCTGTCTTAAAATAAACGAATAAAGAAACAAACAAATAACACATCTTAAGGACACAGACAAGCAAAAATAAACTAAATCTAAATTAGTAGAAGGAAAGAAATAACAAGTAGGTGAAATAAATGAAATACAGGCAAAAAAGTATGAGATCAATGAAATGAAAAGTTGGGATTTTTAAAAAGATAAAATTGACAAATTGTTATCTAGATTAGGTAAGAAAAAGAGAAGCCTCAAGTAAATAAAATTAGAAGTGAAAAATGGCATAATACAATTGATAACACGGAAGTACAAAGAATCATTAGAGGCTATTATAAATAACTACATGCTAACAAATTTGATAAACTGGAAGAAATGGATAAATTTCTGGACATAAACCACCCACCAAAACTGAACCATGAAGACACAGAAAATCTAAACAGAATAATAATTAGTGAGATTAAATCAGTAAAAGATTCCCAAAACAGAAAAATCCAACACCAGATGGCTTCACTATTGAATTCTATCAAACCACTAAAGAGGAACTAATGTCACTTCTACTTAAACTATTTCTAAAAAATAAAAGGGAAGATATGCTTCCAAAATCATTCTACAGGACCAACAGTATTTCCCTGATAACAAAGCAAAACAGGGACACAAGAGCAAAAGAAAACTATAGTCCAATGACCCCAAAGAATACAAAGGCAAAAATTCTCAACAAATAGCAGTAAATAGAATCCAATGGCACATCAAAAAGATCATTCACCAGGATTAAGCTGTATTTATCCCAGGGCTGTAGGGATGGTTATTCATAAACAAATCAATAATTATAATTCATCAAATGAATCTCCCACTTGTCTGTCAGTTTGCCAGACTGTGGGACCTTGCATGTTGCTGTGATGTTGAAAGTTATTACACCTGTATTTAGATACCTTCAGGGTCATCTAGCTGAGCTGCCAGACTAAGATAGACTAGGGAAAAAGACCTGGCAGCCCACTCTTGAAACAATTAGTCATTGAAAACCCTTTGAATTGCAGAGAAACACTTTCAGATATAGCGCCAGAAAATGAGCCCTCCAGGGAAGAAGTCACTCAAAAGACGACTGGGAAGAGTTGCCTCTTCAATGTGGGGTTGACCTTAATGATGGAAATGGAGCAAAGCCCTTGGGACCTTCATTTGCTGATGTGGTATGACTCAAATGAGAAAAAACAAGTGCAAACTCCCATTAATGCTTGAAATGTGTTATGTATATAGTATGAATCCAGGAAAATTAGAAATCATCAAAATGCAAATGCAGCACATAAATATTGATATCCTAGCCATCAGAGAGCATGCAGCCATCCCATTGTGGCATCCAATCATGTCAGATCTTGGAAGCTAAGTATGGTTAGGCTTGATTAGTACTTGGTTGGGAGACCACCTGTGAAAATCGGGTGTTAGCATGACTATAATCTCAGCACTTAAGAGATTGAGGCAGGAAGGTTGTAAATTCAAGGTGAGGCTGGGCTACATAATGAGTGTGATGATAGCTTGAGCTACATATTGAGAATCTGTCTTAAAATAAATGAATAAACAAACAAACAAACAAACAACACAAAACTGGGAAAAGGACCTGGCAACCCACTCCTAAAAAACACTCAGTCATTGAAAACCTTATCAATAGCAGAGAAGCATTGACAATAGTGCTGGGCATAGCACAGCATGGGGTAGTGTTTTATCTGTTGTACATAACCTTACTACGAGTTGGTCCCAACTCAACGGCACCTAACAACAACCACAAGCCATCAGTAAGCTAAATGGACTGGTATTGGCCATTTGAATCAGATAAACACATGGTCTTTATGCTGGGAAGAACAACTTAAAGAGAAATGGGATTGCGTTCATCATAAAAAACAAAGACATCTCAAGATCTGAAGTACAATGCTGTCAGGGATAGAATAATACTCATAAGCCTAGAAGAAAGCCTACTTAATTTGCTGTTATTCAAAT
Organism: Pedetes capensis; assembly: GCA_007922755.1. Taxonomy (NCBI): domain Eukaryota; kingdom Metazoa; phylum Chordata; class Mammalia; order Rodentia; family Pedetidae; genus Pedetes; species Pedetes capensis. Next base: position 25,355 of record VMDO01019819.1, read on the forward strand.
TTGCACACCAATGACTAAGGCAACAAAGAAAGGAAAGATTTTTACTATCTCCAGCAGTGTGATATTGATCAAACATGCAATCAGGATACGCTGATAATTACTGGTAATCAGAATACAAAAGTTGGAAACAAAGAAGAAGGCTCAGTATTTGGAAAACATGGTCTTGGTGACAGAAATGATGCTGGAGATCACATGATAAAATTTTCTCAGAATGACCTTTTCATTTCAAATACCTTTTCATTGCAAATACATTTTTTCATCAACATAAATGGAGACTATACACATGGAATTGACTGGATAGAACATAAAGGAACTACAATGACTACATATGTGGAAAGAGATGATGGAAAAGTTCAATACTAAATGCAAGAACAAAACCAGGTGTTGATTGTAGATCAGACCATCAAATGCTCTTATGTAGGTTCAAACTAAAACTGAAGAAAATTAGAACAGGTGTATGAGAGCCAAAGTATGACCTTAACCATATCAGACCTGAGTTCAGAGATCACCTCAAGAACAGGTTTGATGCATTAGAAACTAATGATTGAAGACCAGATAAGTTATGGAATGACATCAAAGATATCATACATGAGGAAAGCAAAGGTTATTAAAAAGACAGGGGAAAATCTTAAAGACCAAAGCATTTGTCCAAAGAGATTCTGAAACTTTCCCTTGACTGACAAGTAGTTAAAGTAAATAGAAGACAGTACAGAGTTAAAGAACTAAACAGAAGATTCCAAATGGCAGTTTGAGAAGATAAAATAAAACATTATAATGACATATGCAAAAAAATGGAGATACAAAACCAAAAGGGAAGAAAATACTCTGCTTTGCTCAAGCTTAAAGAATTAAAGAAACATTCAATCCCTATGTGGCAATTGTGAAGGATTCTACAGGGAAAATGTTAAATGATGCAGGGAACATCAAAAGACAATGGAAGGAATATACAGAGTCATGGTGCCAAAATGAATTGGTGGATGACAACCATTTCAAGAGACTGCATATGATTAGGAAGCAACGGTACTGAACAAAGAACTGGAAGCTGCCTTGAAGACACTGACAAAACACAAGGCGCCAAGACTGATGGGATATTAACTGAGGTCTTTCAACAAACAGATGCAAGACTGGAGATGCTCAATTTTCTATGCCAAGAGATTTGGAAAATATCTACCTGGTAAACTGACTGGAAGAGATCCATATCTGTGCCTATTCCCAAGAACGGGGATCCAACTGGATGAGAAAATTTTTGAACAATATCATTAATATCACATGCAAGTAAAATTTTGCTAAAAACCATGCAAAAATGACTGCAGCATTATATTGACAGGGAATTCCTGAATAATCAAGCAGGATTTAGAAGAGTAGATGGAACCAGGGACATGATTGCGGATTTCGAATGGATTTTTGCCAAAAGTATAGAATATGAGAAAGATGTCTATCTCTGTTTTATTGAATGTGTAAAGCCATTTGACTGTGTGGATCATAATAAATTATGGATAACATTGCAAAGAATGGAAATATGAGATCACTTAACTATACTCATTTGGCTGGAATTTAGCTCAGTTGGTAGAGCACTGCGCTGCAGTCTCTGAGGTCCCGAGTTCAATTCCCAATACCGCAAAAATGGGAGAAGGGCCTGGCAATCCACTCCAAAGGCAATCCCAAAATAGTCCGCCATTGAAAACCCTATGAGGGTCACTATGAGTCGGATACCGACTTGATGGCACCTAACAACAATAATTATACTCATTAGAAATTTGCACATGGACTGGGAGGCAGTAATTCAGAAAGAAAATGGAAATACTGCTTGGTTTAAAGTCAGAAGAGGTGTGTGGCAGGTCTGTATCCTTTTATTTTACCTCTTTAATCTCTATGCTGAGCAAATAATTTGAGGAGATAGACTATAAGAAGAACATGGTATAAAGATAAGGGGAAGACTTAGTGATTTGTGATATGCAAATGACAAAACTTTACTTCTCAAAAATGAAGAGGATTTGAAACACTTGCTGATGAAGATCACAAAACATAGCCTTCAGTATGGATTGTACCTGAACACCAAGAAAACAAAAAATCCTTACAACTGGGTCAATAAGCAACTTCATGATAAATGGAGAAAAGATTGAAGCTGTCAAAAATTGTTTTATGTAGCCAGGCGCGGTGGCACACGCCTGTAATCCCAGCGGCTGGGGAGGCGGAGGCAGGAGGATCGCAAGTTCAAGACCAGAGGCAGTCTGTGTAACTCAGTGAGACCCTGTCTCTGAAAATAAAAAAACCTACAAAATGGGCTAGTAGTGCAGCTCAGTGGTCCAGGCCCTGGGTTCAACCCCTAGTACTGAAAAAAAAAAATTGTTTTATGTGTTTCCACAATCAATACCCATGGAAACAGCAGTCAAGAAATATAAAGATGTATTGCATTAGGAAAAGCTGTTGCAAAAGACCACTTTAAAGTGTTGAAAAGTAAAGACATCACATTAAAGATGAAAGTATACCTGATTCACATCATGGTATTTGCAGTTGCATCATAAGGTTATGAAAGCTGGAGAATGAATAAAGGAGACAGGAGAAGAATTGATGTTTTTGAATTATAGTGGTGGACATGGATATTGAATATATCATTGCCAAAAGAACCAACAGATCCAAGTGCAAGTGCAACATGCGTGGTCCTTGGAAGCAAGGATGGCTAGACTGCATTTGACCTTAACAACAGCACATAAATGGAAGGAATAAAAATCATATAAACCTCAATAGATGCAGAAAAAGAATCTGATAAAACTCAACATTTCTTCATGAATATAACTCTGAACAAATTAGCTTTAGAAGGATCACACCTCAACATAATAAAGACTATATATGAGAAGCCCACAGATAACATCATACTAAAAGGCAAAAAGCTGAAATTATTTCTATTAAAATCAGGAACGAAACAATGGTGTCCACTCTTACTATTCTTATTCAATATAGTAGTAGAAGTTTCAGCTAGTGCAATTAGGCAAGTGAAAGAAAGAAAAGGCATTCACGTAGGAAAGGAAGAATTCAAATTCTCTTTGTTTGAAGATGATATGATTCTACACATAGCAAAGGTAAAGTTATCACCAGAAACTATTAAACTGATCAATGAATTGAATGATGTTGTAGGATAGAAAATTAATACACAAAAAATCAGTAGTGTTTTTATACACCAATATCAATACTGCTGAAAAAGAAAGCATGATAGCACTTGCATTCACAATACTTATGGGGCATAAAAATCTGAGGTCAAATTTAACTAAGGAAGTAAAAGATCTGTACAACAAATATTATACAACACTAAGGAAAGAAACAGAAGAAGATACCAAAGTGTGGAAAGATCTCTCATGTTCATGAATTATAAGATTGTTGTTGTTGTTGTTCCTGTTGTTGTTGTTAGGTGCTGTCAAGTCAGGTCCAACTCATAGTGACTCTCATAGGGTTTTCAATGGCTGATTGTTTTAGGATTGTTTCTGGAGTGAATTGCCACGTCCTTCTTCCATTTTTGTGATGCTGGGGAATCTGGTCCTCAGTACAGATCAGCACTCTACCCACTGAGCTAAACTGCAGCCCAAATTGTAAGATTAGTATTGTTAAAATGGTCACACTACTTAAAGTGATTTACAGATTTAATGCAATCCCCATCAAAATACCAATGACATTCTTCATGAAACTAGAAAAATTCTAAAATTTATATGGAAGAAAAAAACACCCCGAACAGCCAAAGCAATGTTAAATAAAAAGGACAACGCCGGAGACATCACAATTTCTGACTTCAAGACATAGTACAGGCCATAGTAACCAAAACAGCATGGTATTGGCAATAATAATAATAATAATAATAATGATAAACCAACAACAAACAACAACAACAACAACAACAACAACAACAAAACCAGATCGGCAGACTAAAAGAACAGAGATCCTAGAGAGATTACTATGTGTCTATAGCCAACAGATTCTTGATAAAGGTGCCAAAATCATACACCGGAGAAAGGATGGCCTCTTCGATAAGGGATGCTAGTAAAACTGGATACTCATAGGCAAGCTTGAAACTCAATCTCTCTCTCTCAACTGGGACAAAAGGTCAACCCAAAATAGATCAAAATCTAAATGTAAAAGCAGAAACAATGAAACTATTAGAAGAAAACATAGGGGAAACTTATCAAGACATTGGAATAGGCAATGTTTTATTTTTTCCTTTTTTTTAACCCCAAAAGGATAGAAAACAAAAGCAGTAACTGGCAAATGGGATTACATCAAACTAAATAGCTCCCACACAGAAACAATGAACAACACAGTCAAAAGACAACATACAAGATGGGAAAATTTGGAAATATTCTTCTGATGAAAGATTAGTATGTAGAATATAAAAGGAACTAAAAAAGACCTAATAAAACCCCCAAGTAATCTAGTTTAAAAGTAGGCAAATGATCCAAATAGTTCTAAAAAAGAAAAGAAAAGAAAAGAAAAGAAAAAAATAGAAAAGAAAAAAAATTGGCCAACAAGTACTTGAAAAATGCTCAATATCATTAGTAATCAGGGAAATGCATTTTAAAACTAGGATATATTATTTTAAAAATGCTGGCAAGTATTTGGGGAAAAAGGAACTCTCATATATTGTTGGGAAAGTAAACAAGTATAATTATTATAGGGAACACAATAGAGGTTCCTCAAAATACTAAAAGTAGATCTACCATATGATCCAGCTATCCCATTTCTGGGTATATATCTAAGAGAAATTAAATCAGTATATGAAAGAGTTATTTTCATGCCTATGTATGCTGTGGTACTCATTACAATAGTTAAGATAAGGAATCAATTTAGGCAATCATCAATGGATGAATGGATAAAGTGTGTTATATACCGTATATTCTCAAATCTGATCCCGACCTTTTCAAGAGTTTTAGGGGGTTAGATAATCAGATGCAAATTAGAACTCCATACAGATTGGATTTTCGGTTGCAAACTCTTGACCCAGCTCTCGACTTCAAATCTAATCTGCATGTGATTCTAATACGTATCTGATTTTATAGCCCTCTAAAAGTGTTGAATGAGTGCAAATTAAATTTGAAAAATATGTAGTATACACAATAGAATGTTATTCAGCCATAAAGAAGAATGAAATCTTGTCATCTGCAGCGAAATAATTGTAATTGGAGGACATTGTGTCAAATCAAATAAGCCAGACATAGAAAAACAAGTACCACATATTCTGTCTCGTATGTGGCAGATAAAAAACAAACAAAAACACCCCTCAGTCTAAATGGAGAATAGTGATTATTAAAGATTGGGAAGGAGGGAAGTGAGACAGCTAGATATAATCAGTGCTTGCTGCATGCATGTTAAAATATCACACTGAAATCCATTAGTAAGTATAATTAATACCTGTTAATTTAAAAAATCATATAATCTGAGTCCATAATAGGAACTAACAAAAAGGAGGACCTGTTTCTATGTGCACACACATAAACAAACATATAAAATCAGTAAGTAAACAAAGATATTTGGCCAAAACAGATTTATTATTGGCTTTTGTAGGCACCAAAATTTGGTGTTAGAGTATATCTTTACATTGAAATTACATAATTAGTAAGTTAAAGAAGCATTTCTGTCAAAGTTATAACACTTTCTCTTAAATGTTAATGATATACTTTTGAAAATATTTCAAGTATGATGTGACCTTTTCTTTGAACATTTTATTATAGACTGAATATATTTAGACAAATAGTTGGGCATGAATAACACATATTAGGCAATTCATTTAATTCTAATTAAAAAATTCCTAACAAAATAATTTAAAATTTTGTCACTGATATTTAGCCTTAGGTAGAATATAAAAGGCCTGAATTTCAAACAAATTTTAATATAAACCATTACTGTGGCTTAGTTTTTTATCAGAATCCCAGAGGTCATAAAATATCTTTAAAATGTTGCAATAGAAATTATATGTCTACGTAAATCAATGTCTATATGTAAAGAATAGTAGGGGAAATTTATTTTAGTATTATTAATAAAGTATTGTAAGCTGATAGAATGTTAGGCAAGAGTATTGTATAAAGATATGCAATAATTAGTAAGAGAAATGATAGAATGATGATCTACAGGCAGAAAAGAGAGCAGAAAGACATAGATTTAAAGTATCTTTTCAAAGACATCCAAGCACTCTCTATTTACTCTTTCAGAATGTTCTGATGTTAAGAGGAAAGTTACCCACTCCACATTATACAATGGTACTGCTAGGTTCTGGTTTTAAAAGAAAAGAGAGAGACTAGATGATTGAAAATACAGTAGAGAGTAAACTGCAGCTCTCTGATGTTGTTTATACTTGAAAGTATTGCATTTCTTCCACCAATCCTCTGGGATATTCTCATTCTAAGAATAACGTAACAGAAAAAAGAGGACTCTCAACTAAGTGAACAATACCAGAAAACAAAATAAGAAAAAAATCAACAGCCTTGAACAACAGACCATTAACACTCATTATTCCCCAAATATATTCTACTTCTTTTAGATAACTTAGCTCAGGAACTGGGGCTATTATTTATAAAGTTATCTCAGGTAAAAACTTAAACTAACCTTAATTTCTACTCCATACTTCTCCAGTTTATTATAATATCACATGGTTGTTATTTACAGTATATTTATTGTACAAAGTAGCACGTTAAATACCTTACACATATTTAATCTTCACAACAGTAAGTTTTGTGCTTCACCAAAGATAAATTTTTGTTACCTGTATGCCTTAGTCACAAGGCAGTTATTAGGAAAGCTCAGAAGCATTAAGATACACATAATCTCACAATCTTTTAAAGGAGAAGAACCTGTTTTGTTCACCAATGTGATGTATTGCCCCTATTTTCCATTCCTATTGCCATTAACAGCAGTTTATCTTATCAAAATTTATCTAGATTGGTATAAAGTATTCTAAGTAGTCTGTCTCTATGCTTCCCTTCCAACCAATTTCCATAAGAATAGTAAATTCCCTGAATTAAATCTGAAAATGTTTTTCCTTTGCTTCAAAATCTTTAGAAACTGCCTTGTAACTAAGGCATACACTTCTTTTACAAAGTAATTCCAGCTTAAATTTCCTGCTTTATCTCCTGCAATTATTTTTGATAATCGCTTGACTTTAGCCAAATTTGCACTATTGATAAAATACTGTGCTTATTCACATTTAGTCTTTGTTCATATTTCCTTTGATTTAGAAGTCTTCCTCATTTTAGTCTCCACAAAGAATTCTTTGGCCCTACAGCTAGTTACTGCATCCTTTGCACTCTAAAAACATTTGATACATAAATTTGATATGTAACTTGTATTATGTAATGAAATCTGTTTTTTTCTTACACTAGATATTGAATTCCTTCAAGGTCACCCATTCAACCAATAAATATTTATTCAGTAACTATAAATAAAAGTTTGACAATCCAAGACATTAAAATTAAAACTTCTATTCAGCAGACACTTTTAAGATGATTAAAAAAAAAGGAAAATTGAGCCGGACGCGGTAGGTGAAGGAAGTAGAATCTGACCTCTTGGCCACAATGAATAGAAATTTAGCCTCTGTGCTGGGCGCAGTGGCGCATGCCTGTAATCCCAGCAGCTTGGGAGGCGGAGGCACGAGGATCGCAAGTTCGAGACCAGAGGCAGTCTGTGCAACTTAGTGAGACCCTGTCTCAAAAGGAAAAAAAAAAGGGGGGGTCAAGGGTACAGCTCAGTGGTCCAGCACTTGCAGAGCACGTGAGCACAAGGCCTGGTTTCAACCCCCAGTACCGGGGGGAAAAAAAAAAAAGGAAAAATGGAGTGGGAGAATAAAGGTGCAATAGATGTGTCAAAGGACTCATATCCACAGCAGATAAAGCACATCTACAAATAAATAAGGAAAAGATAGCCAAAATTTTAAATAGTGGAAAGGACTTGAACAGATACTTCAGAAATGAGTATAGCAAAATGGGCAAGTATATGCACAAATGCTCAATAACATTAGTCATCAAAATAATTAAAACCATATTCCAGTATCACTATTTACTTCTCAAAATGATTACAATGAAAAGACTGAAAACACTGTGGGTGAGATTGTGAAGCAAACTGGAATTCTTATAAAAAATATTGAAGAGAGTATAATTTGATCCATCTATTTAGGAAAATTACAGAGTCTACTATGTAGAATCATTTGCATATTCTATGACCCAGTATTTTTAGGGCATAGCTGTCCTGCCCACTAGGTGGATAACCAATAGGAATACACACATATGTGCATCAAAAGACATACACAAGCCTGGTTATTGCTGTATTATTCACTATCCTATTATTCCCTATCAATAGCTCCTAACTGGAAACAACCCAAATATCTTTCAACATAAGGATGAATAAGTAAATTGTTATATATTTAAGGAAACAAAAGATAGCAATCATTCCATTGACATAAAGTTCAAAAAGGTAAAGATAATTAATAGTCCTAAAAATGAGGACAGTAATTACTTTTGGTGAGGAGAGACACTGTAGTAACAGAGAGGTACAGGGAGATTTCTAGGATGCTGATAATTTTCTATTTATTTATCTGAATGGTGATTATACAGATGTGTTAATTTTGTAAGAATTCATTAAGCTTTATACCTAACAATGTGCTTACTTTTCTAGATGTACAACACATACAAAATGTTACAATTGAATAAAAAGTTTATTTTAGGAAAGAGAAGCTAAAAAAATGCTATGTAACCGGATGAATTAAAAAAAGGGAGATCTGGTTCTGCTGACAATAAATTCAGTTGTTTATTAGTGAATATCTATATTTTACCTTCATTTAAAAAAAAAAAGCTTCCCTGGCTAACAAGCTCTTGGCTTGTTAACAATATTTTTCTTTCAGTCACTTACAGATATCATTCTACTTCAGCCTCCATTTATTGAAAACAAGTCATATGATAATTTTACCAGGGCTCCCTTACATATGATGAGTCTTTTTCTTTTACTGCTCCCTCAACTTTCTTTATGTCTTTCATAGTTTTACTATGATACACGAGTGTAGATGTCCTTGAATTTATCTTATTTGGAGTTGATTCAGCTTTTTGGGTATACAGATTCATGCTTGTAATCAAATCTGACAAATTTTCATTATTATAATTTTTTTGCTGCTCCTTTCTTTTTCATACTACCATTATGCAAAAGTTGATGTACTTAAAGGCGTTGCTCATTTCTCCTAGACTGTGTTCAACATTCTTCATTTATGTTCTCTTTGGCTAGAATAATTTCTCTTCTATCTTCAAGGTCACTGATTTTCTTCTTCTACTGACTGAAACCTGTCATTGAGTCCTTTTAGTGAATCTTCTGTTTCAGTTATTATACTTCCAACTTCAGAATTTCATTTGGTTCTTTTATTTCAGAAAAACATTTTCTCTCTCTATTGATATCCTCTATTTGGGGGATTTTATTTTATATGTCAACTTAAAATATCCATATTGTATCATCCACTCTGCTGAAGGCCCAAACAGAACAAAAAGGGAGCAGGAAAGTGATACCTCTGCTTCTCCCTCCCCTTCTTTCTCTCTTTCTCTCCTTGAGCTGGGACATCTATATTCTCCTGCCCTTGTACATTGGGAGTTCCTGATTCTGGGCCTTGGACTCTAGGAGTTACACCAGCAAGCCCTTGGTTCTCTAGCCTTTGGCCTCAGAATGGGAGTTATGCCTTCAGCTCACCTCATTCTCAGTCCATTGGACATGGATTGTTTCATACTACTCACTTTCCAGGTTCTCCCATTCACAGATGGTATACCATGGAACTTCTTGGATTTCATTATCACGTAAGTCAATTTTCAAAATAAATTTCCTCACATATATCTATATATTCCTCTATTGGTTCTGATTTTCTGGAGAACCCTTACTAATATACTATTTGATGAGACACTGTCATAATAAATTTCTTTAATTTTTCAACATGGTTTCGTATAGTTTTTTTTTGAAAATAATTATATAGACTATTTTAGAAATCAGTTTATTAAATTTAACATTTTAAAGCTGTCATCAGGAATTCCAGTTAAGATGGCAGATGGTTAACAGCCATGCTTCAACTGAGGAAGAAAGGGAAAGAAGCAGGGAAAATTGTGAAGTTCTCTACTCAGAAAAAGAGTGGAGATCAGCTATAACAATAACAACAACAACAATAATAATAATAGGATAGCATGAGGAATACTGGCCAAATAGTGGAGATTAAAATGACAAAGAAGAGAAAGAAACAGCGGGGAAACTCTCCAGAATCTTCAACCCAGGAAAAACAATGGTGAAAAGTTTCAGAGGATACAGTGATGTCCAGGAGAGTGAACAGCTGGTGAGACTATTGCAGGAATTCTAGGACTCTCCTGGGAGGAGGCTGGGCTGCACAGCACTCCCACAGTGACTCAGACCCTGGGACTACAGATTTTTTTTTTTTCCCCTGGGGAGAGACTGTTGCTGCACTGGTCTTTGACGCCACTGGAACTATGAGATGGAGGGAGAAAGACTGGGTGATAGTGGGCTGGTGCTTTTAGAAGCCCGAGGCTAAGAAAGTCTGCGCAGGCTGGATACTATTCTAGGGAAGCAGAGAAGTGTTGCCATGTGACTGGGAAGCCTAAGGGATACGGTTCAGGCAGTGGTGTGTTTAGGACCCAGAAGTGGAGCCACTTGACCAGGGAATCTAAGACACACTGTTCAGGTTATAGCACCTTTAGGGTCCAGGAGCACATCTGACACAGAGAAGCAGAAGAGCAGGACCAGGGTGCCTAAAGGATATGGTTTAAGTAGTGGTGCGTTTAGGGCCTAAAGTGTAGGCAACCCAGAGAAGTGGCATTGTGGGACTGATGAGCCTAGGAGAGAGGTTCAGGCAGTGGCGTGTTTAGGATCCAGGACTGCCTGAGGTACATAGAAGTTGCGCTGCAGGACCAGACTGACTAAGAGACACTGTTTAGACTGTGGTGATTTAGGGTCAGGGAGAGCCTGTGATGTACAGAAGAGATACCACAAGACTGAATGCTAAGCCTAAGAGAGATGGTTCAGGCAGTGGTGTGATTAGGGTCTTGGAGAGCCAGTGACACAGAGAAGAGGTGACAATGGGTCCAGGAAACCTAAAAGAGTCTGTTTAAGCCGTGGAGTCTTTGTTGTTGTTGTTGTTAGGTGCCGTCAAGTCAGCATCTGGCTCATAGCGACCCTCATAGGGTTTTCAATGGTTGACAGTTTCGGGATTGCCTTGGGAGTGGATTGCCAGGCCCTTCTCCCATTTTTTGTGGTGCTGGGAATTGAACTCAGGACCTCAGAGACTGCAGCGCAGTGCTCTACCAACTGAGCTAAATCCCAGCCCAGCGGAGTCTTTAGGGGTCGGGAATGTTGATGACGCAGAGAAATGGTATTGTGGGACCAGGGAAGCTAAGAGACACTACTTAGGCTGTGGCACATTTGGGGGTTGGGACCTCAGGGAACAGAGAAAAATGGACAGGATAGTGCTGACTGCAGAGACTAGAGTGAGAGTTAAGCATTGGACCCTGAGTCTAGGACTTACAGGGGGAAGAGTGGTGCCAGTGACCCATCATCACCCAGTCTTGCAGGAGCATGTGGGGAGAACCTCTTTACACACGTAGGAGATAAGACATAGTACCTAGACCAAGAAATGGGCAACCATCAGCAGAAAAATACATGAATCATGAAAGGTCAAGATGGATGAGAAGATCCAATAGACCAAAGACCCTCAATGGATGATTTCAAAGTAACCAGATTCTTAGAGATGCCAGATAAAGAATTTAGAACACTGCTTATAAATATGTTGAAAGATCTCAATACCATCACCATGAGAACAATTGACTCACTAGTCAAAAATGTATCTAACTTGGAAGAAAAATTCAGCAAAGCAATTGAGAAACTGAAGAATCAAACAGAAGTCTTCGAGATACAAAGGAAAGTCAATCAACTCAATATTACAGTAGAATCTTCAGTATCCAGACTAGACAATGCCAAAAATAGGTTATCTACTCAGATGTGAAGAAAGGAAGGAAAAAAGAAAGAAAAAAAGAAAGGAAGGAAGAAAGAAAGAAGAAGTACTGTTAAGATTTTCAAGAGGTCTTCAATAAAATGAAGAGGTATAGTCTGAATTCATGAAGGAACTGAAAACAACACTAGAGGATTGGGAAATCTGTTCAAAGGTATTTTAGATGAAAACTTCCCAAACCTAAGGAAAGAATTAGATACCTATACAACTGGGCTGGGATTTAACTCAGTTGGAAGAGCGCTGCGCTGCAGTCTCTGAGGTCCTGAGTTCAATTCCCAGCACCGCAAAAATGGGAGACGGACCTGGCAATCCACTCCCAAGGCAATCCCAAAAGAGTCAACCATTGAAAACCCTATGAGGGTGCGACTATGAGTCGGATGCCAACTCAACGGCACCTAACAACAACAACAACAACAACAATAACAACATACAAATGAAACATTCAGAACTCCAAATAAAGTAGATCAGAACAGATCCTCCCCAGACATATTATAATTGGAATGCTAAATCTAGAGAGCAAAGAAACTTTTCTAAAAGTTAAAAGAGAGAAATGCCAACTCACCTACAAAAGCAAACTCATCAGAATATCAGCTAATTTTTCAACAACAACCTTAAAGGCAAGGACAGCTTAGTCATATACCATTCAAGTCCTGAAAAAGAATAACTGTCAACCATAATTACATTATCCAATGAAACTATCTTTTAAAATAGATGATGAGTTCAAAACATTCCATGATATTGACTTGTTTAATGATTTATGGCCACCCACCCAGCACTGCAGAAAAAGGGGGGAAAAAAGGTCCAAATTTTAAAAATTAGAGATGAGAATGGGATCACAACCACCTCTACCAAGAGATCATCAGGGAATACAATGAGAAATTGTACCCCTGGAAAAAATTTTTAAATAAGAAGAAATGGATAAGATCCTTAACAAATATGAATTCCAGAATTAAACCTGGTGGACATAAGCAATTTAAACAGACCTATTACATTCACTGAAATGTTGTTGTTGTTGTTGTTAGGTGCCGTTGAGTCGAGTCCGACTCATAGCGACCCTATGTACAGTAGATCGAAACACTTGCCGATTCTGTGCCAGGCAAATGATCTTATTTATGTTTAAGCCCATTGTTGCAGACACTGTGTCAATCCATCTGGTGGAGGGTTTTCCTCTTTTCCATTGACCTGCCACTCTTCCAAACATGATGTCCTTCTCCAGGGATTGTTCTCTCCTGACTACATGTCCGAAATATGTAAGACGCCATTTGGCCATTCTTGCTTCCAAGGAGCACTCTGGTTGTACTTCTTCTAGGACAGATTTGTTGGTTCTTTTGGCAGTCCATGGTATATTCAATAGATGTCTCCAGCACCACAATTCAAAAGCATCAATTCTTTTTCTGTCTCTCTTGTTCAATGTCCAGCTTTCACAACCATATGATGCCACTGAAAATACCATGGCATGA